>JARQOD010007290.1:0-39667 GCA_033576555.1 Oophaga sylvatica | reverse complement strand
TTTGATTTCCATTGATGATTTTTGTGTGATTTTGTTGACAGCACATTCAACTTTGTACAGAACAAAGTATTGAATGAGAATATTTCATTCATTTAGATCTAGGATGTGTTATTTGAGTGTTCCCTTTATTTTTTGAGCAGTGTATATAGATATATATGTTTACTGATTTAGTTTGTACACAGAATCACTGACTGGGTGGATCAAAGAAATGCAGGAGATATAGTATATTTTGACTTCAGCAAAGCATTTGACAAAGATCTCATACCATCATTAAAAAAAAGTCCAACTATGGAATGGACAAGGCTGTTATGTTATGGTAGCTGAGGAGGCAGGAGCAAAAAAAACCGCATAGGCAGCCTAACACCAGAGAGGTTGGAAACTAATAGGTTGCAGACCCCTAAACTAACCGCACAACTAGAAGCAGCCGTGGGAGCGTACCTACGGTGGTCCTAGACGCCTCGGCACAGCCGGAGAGATAGCTATCCTGAAGATGGAAAGAGGAAATCTAACTGCCCTGGAGTAGACCCCAAAAGAAGTAGGAAGCCCCCAAACATATAATGGCGGTTAGACAAGATGAAAATACGAACACAGACAGAAAATAGATTGAGCAAACGCTGGGGCCCAAAACTGTCTAGATAGGACAGCACAGGAGAGAATACTTTCTGCTACCCAGAAAACCCTAGGAAAAACTCCAACACTTCTGAACCCAAAAAAACACTGAGACCACACGGTCTCGACCACCTATATCAGATCTCTGGTGTGGACACATAGCTACCCAGCAGAAAAATATCACAAGAACTGAGCAAATGAACAAATACAAAAAACGAACAGAGACCAGCCAAAGCCCCCCATAGGCGACCCGGCTGAGGACAAAAAGCAATGCAGCAAAAAGCAAGGAATTCAAACCACTGTAAAAAAAAACTGAAAGAGACTTATCTGAACGCAAGCAGGAGACAGCAGGAAAGCAAGCTGAATTCCAAACTAAACCAGGAAGCACAATTGATCACCGGCGAGGATCATGGGAGATCAGCTCACTTATATCAGGCCAGTCAGTACCACCTGACACCCACTCGTTATCTGCGGATGTAGGACTCTTGGTATTCAAGATAGGTTCAATACCTCAGCAACCACCAGAGGGAGCTTCAGCTCCGAAGTCATCTCCAAAAATGTTCACAACAGTAACCCCCTTGAGGGGGGGTCACCAAACCCTCACTTGTGCCACCAGGATGATCAGGATGAGCTCAGTGACAGGCACGGACAGTCTTTCAGCATGAATGTCAGAAGCAAACACCGCAAATTGTCCTCCTGACCATATGCCTTTCCACTTCACCAAGTCTGGAGTCTCCGCCTGGCCAAACGAGAATCCAATATCTTCTCAACCACATACTCCAAATTGCCTCAACCAAAACTGGATCAGGAGGCGCAGCCATAGGAACCACTGGGCTCGACAAATCTCTTCAATAAAGATTTGTGAAATAGGTTGTGAATCTTGAATGTTCCTGGAAGAAGCAAACGGAAGGAAACGGATTAATAATCTCCACAATTTATAAGGTCCAATGAACCTTGGCTTAAATTTTGGAGACGCGACCCTCATAGGGATATTTTTTGAGGATAACCAAACCAAGTCACCCACTTTAAATCGAGGACCAATCCGTCCTATGTCGGTTGTCAAACCGCTGGGCCTTCTCCTGAGAGAGCGACAGCTTATACCACTACTTGATCCCAAATCAGCTGCATTCTCTCCACAATAGAGTCAACACCAGGACAGACAGAAGCCTCCACCTGCCCTGAAGAAAAATCGAGGCTGAAACCCGAAATTGCAGAAAAATAGAGACATCAAAGTGGCAGAACTAGCCCTATTATTCAAAGCAAACTCAGCCAAAGGCAAAAAAGAGACCCAGTCATCTTGATCAGCAGACACAAAACATCTCAAATAAGTCTCCAAGGTCTGGTTTGTTCTCTCAGTTTGTCCATTGGTCTGAGGGTGGAACGCAGAGGAAAAGACAGCTGAACTCCCAGTTTGGAACAAAATGTCCTCCAAAATCTGGAAACAAACTGGACTCCTCTGTCAGACACAATGTTCTCTGGAACGCCGTGCAACCGAACCACCTGTTGAAAAAACAAGGGCACCAACTCGGAGGAGGATGGCAACTTAGGTAATGGCCAGGGCCGGCGTCAGCACCCGGCACACCCGGGCAAGTGCCGGGGCCCTGAGCAGGCGGGGGGGCCCACTCGCAGTCTGGCACCCCGCGCCCGTTAGCGGAGGAGAGCGGTGTGTCTGCACCGCCACTGGGCCCCCCCCGCTTGCTCAGGGCCCGGCATCAGCTGGCACAATACTTACCTCTCCCGTGCCTCCGCTGCCGCTGCTCCGGGCTCCAGGGGGCGCCGGCGCTTCCTCTCACAGCAGCGCCGCTGAATGACGTCATCATTCAGCGGCCGGCTGTGGCACAGAGCGCGGGGACGCCGGACGGGTTAAGACGTGTGTGTGTGTGTCTCTGTGTGTGTCTGTGTGTTGTAGTGCGGTGCTTTGTGTGTGTATGTGTGTGTGTGTGTGTGTGTTGTATGTGAGAGAGTGCTTGTGTGCTGTCTGTGTGTGATGATGGGCAGGCATTGCTGATGATGGAGAGGCATTGATGATGATGATGGGGAGACAATGATGATGATAAGGAGGCAATCATGATGATAATGGGGAGTCTTTCCACAGCGCCCTTTCCTGAGCCGTAACAGTGCAAGAACGCAGTACAGCGCAGAAGAGAGCTCCATATTTTGTATGGAGCATTATATGGGGACCAGTATCCTGTATGGAGCAATTATATGGGGACCAGTATCCTGTATGGAGCATTATATTGGGTCCAGTATTCTGTATGGAGCATTATTTTGGGTCCAGTATTCTGTATGGAGCATTATATGGGGGGTGACATCCTGCATGGGGTATTATATGGGTGATGAGGGGGAGACTGTGGTGCCCATAATATTGTATGGAGGACTGTACTGTCCAGTCTGTTCTGTGCGCTGTGAGGATTTGGGCGGTTTTTGAGCTATTGTACAATTTACAATAGATATCACTCATGTAAGGAAGAAGTGAAGTATTTGGCATTGTACTGTACCTATATTTCTCTGCTGTATCTGTGCATCATGAATCATGGTCTATGTTAAAGGGGCCACTGAGGCTCTTTCGCCCGGGGCCCATAAAACCTGGAGCCGGCCCCTGGTAATGGCACAAGATGTATCATCTTGGAAAACCTATCACAGATTACCCAAATAACGGTCATTTCTTGAGAGACAGTGAGGTCAGAAATAAAATCCATAGAGATATGGGTCCATGGCCTCTTGGGCACAGGCAATGGCATTAACAAACCACTAGAGCGAGAGCAAGGTTTGGACCGGAAACAAGTTCCACAGGACTGCACAAAGTCCCTGACGTCACGAGACAAAGTGGGCCACCAAAAGGACCGACTCACCAAATCTCTGGTACCAAAAATACCAGGATGGCCGACCAACGTGGAGCAATGAATCTCGGACATCACATTCTTCCTCCACTGGTCTGGGACAAAATCTCCAGCAGGGCAACGTTCAGGTTTATCCTCCTGAAATTTCTCTAAAGCCAGTCTCAAATGGGCGAAGATAGTGGAAAGAACCACACCCTCCTTCAGAATAACAGCAGGCTCAGTTACCTCAGGAGAATCGAGAAAGAAAACTCCTCGAGAGGCATCCGCTTAACATTCTTAGTGCCCGGGAGAAAAGAGACCACAAAATTAAAACGTGTGAAAAACAAGGCCCACCTGGCCTGTCTAGGATTAAGTTGCTTGGCTGATTGAAGATAAACCAGGTTCTTATGATCCGTGAGGACCACCACCTGATGCTTGGCTCCTTCCAGCCAATGTCTCCACTCCTCAAAAGCCCACTTCATGGCCAATAACTCCCGATTACCCACATCATAATTACGTTCCGTGGGGAAAATTTTTGAGAGAAAAAGGCACAAGGGTTAATGTTAGACGTCTCCGGATCCCTTTGGGACAAAACGGCTCCTGCACCAATCTCAGAAGCATCAACCTCCACCTGAAATGGTAGAGAAACATCAGGCTGTCGTTGAACAGGAGAAGAAGTGAATCTCCGCTTAAGCTCCTGAAAGCAGAAACTGCCTCAGGAGGCCAATTCACCACATCAGAACCCTTCTTGGTCAAATCAGTCAATGGTTTAACAATACCAGAGAAATTAGCTATAAATTTACGATAAAAATTAGCAAAACCCCAATATCTCTGAACAGCCTTCAATGTAGTGGGTTGAACCCAATCACAAATGGCCTGAACCTTGACCGGGTCCATTTCAATAACAGACGGAGACAAAATGAATCCAGAAAATGAAACCTTCTGTACGCCAAAAGACACTTGATCCCTTCACATACAATGCGTTTTCTCTCAAAATCCGGAATACAGTCCGAACATGTTCCACATGAGAATCGCAGTCATCGAAAAAAATCAAGATATCGTCCAAATAAACGATCAGAATTTTATCCACGAAATCCCGGAAATATCGTTCATAAGGATTGGAAGACAGAAGGGGCATTAGTGAGCCCAAAAGGCATTACTAGGTACTCAAAATGCCCCTCTGGGGTATTAAATGCCGTCTTCCATTCATCCCCGTGCTTGATGCGAATAAGGTTATACGCCCCCTGAGGTCAAGCTTGGTAAACCAACAAGCACCCTTCACTCTGGAAAATAGGTCAGAAATCAAGGGTAACGGATATTGATACTTCACAGTGATCTTATTCAGGAGACGATAATCAATACACGGCCTCAATGAGCCATCCTTTTTTGCCACAAAGAAAAAACCGGGGAAATTTACAACCGGGTACTAAGTCAATAGTGCAATCATAACTCCTATGAGGAGGTAAGGACGCAGAGTTACTCTCACTAAAAAAAAACACATGTAAAGTCCAGCTTGTCAGGTCCATGTCTCTTCCTTAGTCCACTCAACCATAAGCTTGAGAAGAGGAACACAAGTGTAGAAATAACCGGCCATAAATGTAAGAGACCCTTTCCGTGTCAGATATTTGGGAATCTAGTCTCTATAATGAGGCGCGAAGATACCAAACTCCTTCAGAAATTCCCCAAATACAAAACTTAACGGCTTTTGAAGCCAACATAGACATTTGATCAGAGAATGGAACAATGGCAGCCACAGATCTCCTTCTCTCCATACAAATCACATGTAGGCATGGCTGACCCTTGTGGAGGGAAGTAAGAAATAAGATCCATTCCGACATGTCCGATAATTGCAGCTAATAAACAGTAACTGGAATAGTGAGGAAGGTATGGAAAGAAAAACAGTAAAATATTAAAAAGAATTTCACTGGTTCCTACCACAACCCTTATAACTTCCTTACAAAAGTGATGGCCTGAGGAGCAGAAACTCTTGAAGCACCATATCTCTGCCTGAGGCATACAAAACTCACGAGCCGCACTGCATAACCTGTATTATCCGGTATTATACTGCAAAACAACAGAGGCAAGGGGTGTGTCAGCAATTTCCAGCAATAAGAACAAAATGACTTAATGACTAAGTGCAGCAATATTGATCGCTGTATTCATTGTTTTATTCATCAATACATAAAACAGAGAACTAACAATGAAAACATATGGAAGCGATTAGTTATCACATATAAAACCCGGAGAGTTCGTCTGTGTGCACACATTGCAGATTTGGTGCGTTTTTTTCCTTGCAGATTTTCTAGATAAACCTGAAGCGATCTGATGCCAGCAAAGCGAATGAGAAACCTGAAGTGTCGTGCGCACGTTGAGTATTTTTGACTCGCAGATTTGGTGCAGAAATTATTCTGCAGCGTTTCCATTCTCTGTGCGCTTTTGCGCCGCGTTTCTCACCATCGACTTCGCTCCAATCAGTCAAAAATGCATCAAAAATGCACGGAAAAAAAACCACCAAAAAATGTGGCAAAAATTGGCATAAACGCTATAAAAAAAAGAAGATAAAAACAGCAAAAACGCTGCAAAAATTCACAGAAAAAAAAGCTTTAAAAACGCTCATTTTTTTGCATCCATAAGATGAAGAAATAGTCCTGAAATTGTATGCTGGAACTACACCTGGCCATTGGTAGCACACCATGAAGTTTCACAGCCGCTGACCATTATTATTATTATTATTATTTGTTTGGATCAATACTAATGTAATGACCGGGAAGAGACAAAGTAACTGGTTACCTTGATACAAGTTGTGGTCTCTTGTCCCTGAGTCCATATATCGTCACCCCAGGTGCTTCCAGGACCGCTCTCCCCTGGATCTGCCGCTTCAGTCCCTGCGATCTGTATTATAGAGAAATGTTTTGTGACCTTTAAACACAAAGTAAACCAGAGCGGCCACATTCACAGCTCAGGGCTGCAGAACAGGTCACTCCAGAGTCTGCAGTTCACACACTGGATACAATGTATCAATAAATTCCTGGAAAAGAATCCCAGGCTTCCCACACTGGATTCTGACATCCTGGTTGGGCAGGTAGTGATCGGGACAATGACGTCCCTTTCCAGGACTTCGGTATGAGGGGGGTAATCACTAATTCAGAGGCAGGGTCAGGCTGCATTTACTGCCTAGGATTTTAATTATCGCATTCTATGATCATTCTTTACAGACCATATTGGACAAACCCCAGACCCGGCATTCAGTGCCGTCTCCATTCCTCTAGTATCTGTGCCAGTCATCACACCGATTGCCCATCCACAAATATACTGTAAGGGTCTTCATGAAGGTAAGAAATAGCGGCACTCACCGTCCCATAATATCAATCCTTTATTTCGGACACATTAAGAACTGGTTGCAGGAGGGCGCAGGTAACGATGTGGACGACGATGGATTCACGTTATACTAACGCGTCAAAGGGTCCTACTACCGAAACGATCATCATCCACAGTGTCACCAGCGCCCTCCTGCAACCTGTTCTTAATGTGTCCGAAATAAAGGATTGATTTTATGGGATGGCGAGGGCCACGCTTTTTCTTACCTTCATGAAGACTGTTACCACTCTTTTTCTTGCTTTTATGGAGTTAAGCACCATAAGATCCCAGAAGTCACATGGTGTGTCCCGGTCACCAGTGGACAAGGTTTTGTTAGTGGTGCCAGATTAATATTATGCTATTTTCCTTACAATAATGCTATTAACTTGTCAAACTCACCTCCAGAGCTCCCCACAGTGCTGCACCGCCCTACATCTCCTCCTCATCTCTGTCTACCAGCATATCTGTCCTCTCCACAGTGCTGCACCACCGTACATCTCCTCCTCATCTCTGTCTACCAGCGTATCTGTCCTCTATACAGTGCTGCACCACCCTACATCTCCTCCTCATCTCTGTCTACCAGCGTATCTGTCCTCTCCACAGTGCTGCACCACCCTACATCTCCTCCTCATCTCTGTCTACCAGCATATCTGTCCTCTCCACAGTGCTGCACCACCGTACATCTCCTCCTCATCTCTGTCTACCAGCGTATCTGTCCTCTATACAGTGCTGCACCACCCTACATCTCCTCCTCATCTCTGTCTACCAGCGTATCTGTCCTCTCCACAGTGCTGCACCGCCCTACATCTCCTCCTCATCTCTGTCTACCAGCGTATATGTCCTCTCCACAGTGCTGCACCGCCCTACATCTTCTACATCTTCATCTACCACCTACCTGTCCTCTCCATAGTGCTGCACCACCCTACATCTCCTCCTCATCTCTGTCTACCACCTACCTGTCATCTCCATAGTGCTGCACCAACCCTACATCTCCTCCTCATCTCTGTCTACCAGCATATCTGTTCTCTCCATAGTGCTGCACCACCCTACATCTGTGTCGACCCGCCACCACAATTGTGGGTTACCAGGGCAATGGGGTACTCAGAGCCGAGCCCGTAGAAGTCTATGGGATTTGTGTCACAGGTAGCTGTGGCTCGGTCTGTGGCCCGGGCGGTCTGGCGTATGTTGTTGGGGGATATATTTACAGGGGATAACTATATACAGTTCGTGACGCCACCTGTAGTATTCTGGTAATGGGTACCAGCGCTGCTGTAGATCTCTGAGGGGATGGTGAGGCAGCTAGATGTCAGGTCCCCTACAGGTGGGACTCTTCCCTCAAAGTCTGTTAAGATGGTGAAGTCGGGTGCCGGTAAATAACACAGTCTCACACAGTCAAAGTCTTTCCATACCTTTACTTGCAGAAAGATAAGGCAGGTCCCGGGGAGGCTGATCCAAAGGGAGTGTATATTGAGACGGCAGCTGGACAAGTTAGGGGCCTCCTTTAACTCCAATAAACGAGTACAACCAGCTGAAGCGTAGTTCCCTCTATGATTCCAGCTGATCTTAGCTGTAACTGCCCAGTCAGCTTAGTGTTAGGGGCCTTCCTGTGAAGGAGCTGAATACTTATGTTTGTCCTGCAGAACGCCAAAGTCTTCACTCCCCCTGACCCCAGCTACGTACCGACTATAAGGGGCTTGTCTGCCGCGACCTAGGGTCCGGTAGATTCCTGGTTTTCCTGCCTCTGTGCCTGAAACAACAGCGACTCTTCGGTCCCCAGTGACCGGTAAACAGGGTGCTGGACTTAAGCAATCCTGTAGCACCAATTCTATAATCCACTTGCCTTTCGCCTTGTCCACGCTGGTAACATAAACATTCCCACTAGCCAGGGGTCGAGCAGTCACTTCCAATCTTTCTCCTTCCAATGAAGCCAGCCACAGATGCTCAGTTGTCACAGGCAGGAGCACGTCTCTGTACCTGATACTGTCCTTAGACAGGAACGCTGAAGTCTTTCTGTGCTGATACTCCTTCCTTTCTTCAATGTGTGCTGAGAGATAATCCAGCTCTGACCAGGCTAAGGTATATTTCAAAACCTATACCGGACTCCACTATTTGAACTGGTTATGAAGCAGGCTAGACTCCTCTCTCCTCTTTCCACAGAAGTCTAAGCTCTACCTCACACGTCTTCTCTGTCCAGAGACAGGAACTAGACTCCTTTCAAAATCACCCTACACCCACTACTTTGACCACTCCCTAGAGTATACTTCACTACCCCAAGGGTGTGTCCAGTGTGTGTAGAATGAATGCATATTGAGCATTAAGCCGCCGTCTCGCCATACACTCCCCAGGGTACTGCGTGTGCCCACCACCAGGGCTACACATTCCCCCATGGTAAATGACAGCACTCCCGGGCTGTGAAATACAAAAGACAGAAAAATTTTGTTTATGCAATAACATTGGAACAATAACATCTTCCCATCCGGGAGGTAAGAATACTTCGAACGTTACAAACTTTAATACAAAAATACAGATAGTATCAAATGTCATTTTCAATAAATAGATATACAAGATACTTGTGAAGGACCCGCACCAAACCTTCAACGTGGGTCCTGGGTGGGCTGCAGGACATCCAAGTGCAGACCTCACTCAGTGCCACACCACACGGGTTTTGTTTTTCAGAGGTAGATATGTATGGCTTATGTAAAACCAAGATAGGGCGCCGGAGCGCAACTATGTACAAGAAAGTTTTTAGGCTGTCTCAGTCCTCAACCTACGAGTCCATTGTAAACCAAAGGCATATATCAAATCACATTATGATAAAGTGCAATAACTTTTATGGTTCTATTCACCATTTACCCAGCCGGGCATTCTATAATTAGGACTATATATATATACATTATATATAAACTTGTGCAAAAACTTTATAAACATTTTTCAAACTTTGACTGATGGTAGATCCTTTATGGACCTTACCAATTCTTTTTATATATTTATTCATCAAATAGTACGCTTTCCACCCCGGGGGCTGGAACAACGCAATGGGCCCTAGATCCTAAGACCAGCAAGTCATGTGCTGCGATCAGGGTTTGGGTTGCGACATCTCTGGTTTGAACCTCTAGGGGCGCAACCGGTACACTTTCTTCACACGACACCGATTGCGTCTCAATTACAGTCAATGATATAGACCGCGTCAGGGTTTGCGATCTAGACTGGGTCGCATCTGGCGATATGGAAGTGGCTTTCACTTGCGATAGACTTTGGGTCGCATGTTGCGATGATTTTGACGGGGCGATGCTGGGGCACGGCCGGATGCTGCTGAAGCTGGAAACGGGGACGCTGCGGTAATGGTGACGATACCTGCGTCTGGGACGGGGTCGCGGACGATGGCGACGTTCAGGGCATACCACCCCTTCATTCCCCAATGCCGCGTATAGGTGACTATGTCGCCGTTTACTAAGTCCCTCCCGGGATGGCCTTGTGGCAGGTGAGATTCCACGTCACGCCTGCTGACGAAGACCGCCGGGTAGAGGCCCGGTTCACGAATAAAGCCCCAGCCCTTCCGGAGCTGGAACTCAGTCACACACCCCTGCCGCCGCGGTTCCCGTAAGGTACCTTTGTCGCGACGGACAGTCTCCTTATCAGCAATCAGCTCGGCAAACTGTCGCTGGCGGTTCTTCTTGATTTCCCGCGCTTCCTCCTGCTGGCGCCTCTTTGTCTCCTCACGACTCCGCCATTCTTGCTCCCACTGGGCGGTGTAGGCAACGTCATCCAGGCGCGCCATTTCGTCCCAGTCCACATCTGGTAGTGACGGACAGGACCCCTCCGGTGTCCCTGCCGGGGACCGATAATCTGCTGCGGCCTCTTGGCCGGGCGGGCGTTCCGGGATCGGCTGTACCTCCTCAACCTCCTCCGCATCCACCGCTTCACCAGTGGGATCGGGAACGGTACTTTCGGGGGCAGCCTCCGGTTGCTCCTTCGCCTTGGGCAGCAGACTGTTCGGTACTTTAAATCGTGGGGTTCGTTGAGGGGAGGAGACGCCGTGTTCGTCATCCGCCATTTCTGCAGGTTACAGCGGCGTCTCTCAATCTCCTCCAGTCCAGGTTGGAACAACTGCTTTAGGCGTGAGTTCTCCTCCCGAACCTCTAACAACGCCTGTTGCAGGTGCAGTATCGCATAGGCCTCGGATGCCGATGGCAGCTTGGCGGGGCCCCGGGGCCTGCTTTCCTCCGCTGCTCCGCTCGGCTCCAGACGTCCGGCCTCCATCATGTTCCAGAACAAACTCCTTTCTTTTGGAGACATCCGGTCTCTTCCGTGGAGGTGGGGTTTGCGTCTCCTCCTCCTCACAGGGAAGGTGAAGAGGAGGCGGACCTCCTTTGCTGTTGGGCAGGACCGCATGTTATAGTAGCACTTTGAGAGGACAGGCATTTTCTTCGCGCCACAGGGGGGTAGACGCCCACGAAGGTACGCCCACCTTCTTCTCCAGCGCCTGAGGGCGCGAATATGGCGACAAAAATGGCGATTTTGGCGCCAAAAGTGCAAACAGTCCTTTTTACAAAAACAAGTCCTTAGGCACGCAGGGCTCGCAATTTCGCGAGTTTGGTATCCTGTTCGTGACGCCAAGTTAGTTGTGTCGACCCGCCACCACAATTGTGGGTTACCAGGGCAATGGGGTACTCAGAGCCGAGCCCGTAGAAGTCTATGGGATTTGTGTCACAGGTAGCTGTGGCTCGGTCTGTGGCCCGGGCGGTCTGGCGTATGTTGTTGGGGGATATATTTACAGGGGATAACTATATACAGTTCGTGACGCCACCTGTAGTATTCTGGTAATGGGTACCAGCGCTGCTGTAGATCTCTGAGGGGATGGTGAGGCAGCTAGATGTCAGGTCCCCTACAGGTGGGACTCTTCCCTCAAAGTCTGTTAAGATGGTGAAGTCGGGTGCCGGTAAATAACACAGTCTCACACAGTCAAAGTCTTTCCATACCTTTACTTGCAGAAAGATAAGGCAGGTCCCGGGGAGGCTGATCCAAAGGGAGTGTATATTGAGACGGCAGCTGGACAAGTTAGGGGCCTCCTTTAACTCCAATAAACGAGTACAACCAGCCTGAAGCGTAGTTCCCTCTATGATTCCAGCTGATCTTAGCTGTAACTGCCCAGTCAGCTTAGTGTTAGGGGCCTTCCTGTGAAGGAGCTGAATACTTATGTTTGTCCTGCAGAACGCCAAAGTCTTCACTCCCCCTGACCCCAGCTACGTACCGACTATAAGGGGCTTGTCTGCCGCGACCTAGGGTCCGGTAGATTCCTGGTTTTCCTGCCTCTGTGCCTGAAACAACAGCGACTCTTCGGTCCCCAGTGACCGGTAAACAGGGTGCTGGACTTAAGCAATCCTGTAGCACCAATTCTATAATCCACTTGCCTTTCGCCTTGTCCACGCTGGTAACATAAACATTCCCACTAGCCAGGGGTCGAGCAGTCACTTCCAATCTTTCTCCTTCCAATGAAGCCAGCCACAGATGCTCAGTTGTCACAGGCAGGAGCACGTCTCTGTACCTGATACTGTCCTTAGACAGGAACGCTGAAGTCTTTCTGTGCTGATACTCCTTCCTTTCTTCAATGTGTGCTGAGAGATAATCCAGCTCTGACCAGGCTAAGGTATATTTCAAAACCTATACCGGACTCCACTATTTGAACTGGTTATGAAGCAGGCTAGACTCCTCTCTCCTCTTTCCACAGAAGTCTAAGCTCTACCTCACACGTCTTCTCTGTCCAGAGACAGGAACTAGACTCCTTTCAAAATCACCCTACACCCACTACTTTGACCACTCCCTAGAGTATACTTCACTACCCCAAGGGTGTGTCCAGTGTGTGTAGAATGAATGCATATTGAGCATTAAGCCGCCGTCTCGCCATACACTCCCCAGGGTACTGCGTGTGCCCACCACCAGGGCTACACACATCTCCTCCTCATCTCTGTCTACCACCTACCTGTCCTCTCCATAGTGCTGCACCGCCCTACATCTCCTCCTCATCTCTGTCTACCAGCGTATCTGTCCTCTCCACAGTGCTACAACCGCCCTACATCTCCTCCTCATCTCTGTCTACCAGCATATCTGTCCTCTCCACAGTGCTGCACCACCCTACATCTCCTCCTCATCTCTGTCTACCAGCGTATCTGTCCTCTCCACAGTGCTGCACCGACCTACATCTCCTCCTCATCTCTGTCTACCAGCATATCTGTCCTCTCCACAGTGCTGCACCACCCTACATCTCCTCCTCATCTCTGTCTACCAGCGTATCTGTCCTCTCCACAGTGCTGCACCACCCTACATCTCCTCCTCATCTCTGTCTACCAGCATATCTGTCCTCTATACAGTGCTGCACCACCCTACATCTCCTCCTCATCTCTGTCTACCAGCGTATCTGTCCTCTCCACAGTGCTGCACCGCACTACATCTCCTCCTCATCTCTGTCTACCAGCGTATCTGTCCTCTCCACAGTGCTGCACCGCCCTACATCTTCTACATCTTCATCTACCACCTACCTGTCCTCTCCATAGTGCTGCACCACCCTACATCTCCTCCTCATCTCTGTCTACCACCTACCTGTCCTCTCCATAGTGCTGCACCGCCCTACATCTCCTCCTCATCTCTGTCTACCAGCGTATCTGTCATCTCCATAGTGCTGCACCACCCTACATCTCCTCCTCATCTCTGTCTACCACCTACCTGTCCTCTCCATAGTGCTGCACCACCCTACATCTCCTCCTCATCTCTGTCTACCACCTACCTGTCCTCTCCATAGTGCTGCACCGCCCTACATCTCCTCCTCATCTCTGTCTACCACCTACCTGTCCTCTCCACAGTGCTGCACCGCCCTACATCTCCTCCTCATCTCTGTCAACCACCTACCCGTCCTCTCCACAGTGCTGCACCACCCTACATCTCCTCTTCATCTCTGTCTACCAGCGTATCTGTCCTCTCCACAGTGCTGCACCGCCCTACATCTCCTCCTCATCTCTGTCTACCAGCATATCTGTCCTCTCCACAGTGCTGCACCACCCTACATCTCCTCCTCATCTCTGTCTACCAGCGTATCTGTCCTCTCCACAGTGCTGCACCGCCCTACATCTCCTCGTCTCAGTCTACCACCTACCTGTCCTCTCCACAGTGCTGCACCACCCTACATCTCCTCCTCATCTCTGTCTACCCTCTTATCCATCCCATCCAAAGGGGCCTGCAAGTGACATAAGGTCATATGAAATTCTCAGGTAACGTGAATGGAATCACTATACGGTGTGGGGCAGGGTACTGTGGACATCATATTGTGTGTGTGTGTGTGTCGGAGGGACAATATGGGGCATCATACTGTGTGATGGGCATCAAATAGTGTGAGTGGCACTTTGGGGCCACAAACACTAATGGCTTCACTAGTAACACCATTTCTGTGTGCACACATATACAGGACTGGATGAGGTTAGATAAGACCTCAGTCCGTGTTTCTCTTTTGTAACTTTCAGACTTTGAAGGAACGGGTCAGTTCCGCGTGTTTCCGAAACTCATGACGCTGAGCCCCAGAAGTCCTCTATCACACTGCATGGGCTCGGGAGCTGGCTCACAAGGCAACACTATCTCACGCACACCTCTGCGCTCCTGCAAACGTCTGTCAATTTGAATAGCCAATGACATAGAATCATTGAGACCAGAGGGTACAGGGAATCCCACCATAACATCCTTTACATTCTCTGACAGCCCCTTCCGAAAAAGGGCTGCCAAAGCATCATCATTCCATTTGGTCAGGACTGCCCACTTTTGGAATTTCTGACAGTACAGTTCAGCGGCTTCACAGCCCTGACTTAATGCCAACAAGGTATTCTCAGCCTGATCAGTGACATTAGGTTCATCGTACAACAAACCCAGAGCCTGAAAAAATACATCACACAGATAAACACTGTCACACAGTGCCCAGATAAACACTGTCACACAGTGCCCAGATAAACACTGTCACACAGTACCCAGATAAACATTTCCATCGCCAACTTGTTCCTTCCAGACCTAGCAGACTCAGTGCCTCCGTACACATCACGGAGGTACTATATAATACTGGATGTATGAGTTTTTATGGGGGGTGTACTCATTTTTCCATCAACTAATTTGAGAAAAAAACAAAGAGTTTGTAAAAACTTCACATTACTCCAGGATAATAGAAAATTGGCTTTTGTGATGCTAATGATTTTGTGGATTCTCTTGCTGCACAGAAACCATTCATCAAATGCAGATAATCCCCCCTCAGACCATAAGAAAAGCTCTCACCTGAAGCCCCCAGAAAAGGAGGCATCAATAGGAGACACACAATGGGCTGACCAAACAAAAGCCATAAAGTCAGCGACCCTAATGACTGTCCCTGATCAGAGCCGCCATTACCAGCAGAGAACTATCACCGGCCCTTTAAGAGGGTGAATGGACGCTACATAAAGAGAAAAGGAGATGTCCAGTGTGTGTCAGAGGTCGGGAAGACTGATGAAGACATTACACTCTTACCCTCCTCCGTCACGTGGGTTGTGGAACCTGAATGAATGACGTATCAAGAAAAGAACTAAAAAATGTAACAATGTATCAAGTGACATCAACTATGACCAACCGCTACCTCCTCTGATTTCGTATGGTGACCGCGGGTTCTTGTTCCTGGGACGTCCCTTTTAACGCCTCAACGCCATTGTTTTTCCAGTAGAAGGACCATTACAGGTCATACTAAAAGTGATTGTGGCCCTTTGATGGAGTGGAGCCACTTCTGGTTTCTTTTCTTAGGGGTGGAAGAGAGATAAAAAAAATGAATGTGGAATGGATCATGGAATGATGAGGACAGAAATACCAGTCCTTTTTTTAAAAGAGAAGGGTTCACTTTGATCTTCCGGTTTGTGGTCACCCCACCCACCCCTTATCTCTCTGTTCTTAGTCCACTCCTAACAGTATCTGCAAACTATGGGTGATTTTGGGAACAGCGCCCCATTGGTCCCTTTGACCCTGGTCTCCCAATCAATGCAATCATTTTGGTCGGACCTGTGAAGAAGCACAGAAAGAGCGAAACGTCGCTACCAACTTAAGAGGTTCTGAAGTGATGGACAGAATAGGACTAAACTTTTCAACAACAGCATCGGACTCTCATTTTGTTCCTCATTTTACCAGGACAGATTTTGTTGTTTTTCTCATGAATTGGGCAAAAGATCAAGATAAAAACTGTTTTTGCCGAGACTGATAAATGTGCACCCCCAGAAAAAGTTCTATTACGGTGGGGACCATGTGAAGAGAACTGTGTAAATGGAGAGCGGAGAAGGGTCCGAGCGAGGAGTACAAACAAGTTACAAAAATATGTTTTTTTCTAAGTCCACAGATATTATACAGTCGTTACATGACCCTTTACCCCAGAGAAAGACCCTGCTTTACCCCGAAATGTCCCCTTCTTGCTTTATACATATATTACTATTATTCTATGCAACTTCCAGATTCCAAATCATCATAGACGGAGTGAACGGAAGAGGTTAAAAAATAATAGCATAAAAGTTTATTCTTTTTTTAACCCCTTCCTCACCCTCAGAAGAATCCAGTCAAATGTCACCCGGTGGGCCACTCTTCTCCTGGACTCCTGCGACACGAATCCTGTACATTCCGCATTTCCACAGAATTGGAAGTATTGGAGAGACACGTAACAAGTCGATTCATTACGGATTCATTCATCCAACTTTCTGAGAATGGTAAATAGTAAATCTGGGATCGGGGGGATGTATGGATGCCGGTCGGCCGGTCAGGAAGCCAGATTTGCCATCAGTTTAACCAGGAATGGATACAAATAAGAATTTGTAGAATTTTGCATCAAGTCTTTTTGTTGCGTTTCCTCTTTTAAATCTAAAAAAAAGTATCAAGAATAAAAAGTAACCAGAAACTCACTGAAAAGTGCAGCATCCACGTAGAAGGACGTGGGGAGCGGACGACCCTCTGAGACTCCCCCAGGTGATGGACATCAGCCGTACTCCACTTTGGCAGTCGGGGGGTGTCCTGTGTCCCCTCAATCACAGCCACACGGAGGACGTCCTGACTTCTCGGACACAGAGTTACGACAGATCTGGCTTCTTCCTTTGTTCTCCTATTTCCCATTTTTTTCTGCTGACGCTTTTTTTTAATGCCAGACGGCCATAAATACAGGAAGTTTTATTGGTCGCAGCGGGGTGCGGACTGTCCTGAGAGGGTCGCACATCCACCCCAGTTTGGTTGTCGGCTTCAGGTGGGGCAGATGAGGATAATCATCTCCACCTATGGGGCAAATATCAGCTATCAGACTCAACTTTGCTTTGCAGCAGAAAAAGTTGTGAAAAGTTAAATTTGTATCAAAGAAGAAAAACTGGTAAATATGTGAAAGAAATCACAGGAGATGGGAAGAACCTGCCTGTAATAACACAGAGAAGGGCCACACTGAGTCTGATCCACGTGGGGCCCATATGTGTGGCCCAGCTGCGCAAGGCACACATGTCTCCTGGAAAATGCACAGATAAGGTAATTGTGAAGCCTGATATTCATTCACAACACACATTTCCCAACACTGCCACCAGAGGGCAACTTAGATTATTTAGGTTGGTGTGACGTAGCAGTAGGGTAGAGGTTAGTTCAGTTTGTTTCCTGTCTCAGGACAGAGCAGAGCAGATTGGTCTTGGAGGGAGAGGAGAGAAGACTGAGATCTGACAGAGCTCCTGTGGCTCACCATTACTGAAGTGGAGGCTAGTACGAGTGGACAAGAGAAGCACTCTAGCCTAGTCAGAGCTGCAATTGAAGCAAGTGAAACAGTTACCTCAGGATAAGCTGCCTGTGTTCTCTAGAAAGTGGAAAGTGACTCTCGGAGCTACAGCGTGTATACAGTCTGACGAATCGTCCTGTGAGCTGCTCTGGACAGGGTCTGGAAGGAAGGAAGGAAAGGAACCACTGCAGTTATTAGAACGAGGCAACTGAGAACAGGTCAGTGAGCACTGGAAGGAAAGCTTACGACTACACCACTGCTACCGTGCTTATGTTAAGGGCAAGAGCAGGGCGACAGGCGACTGGTAAAAGAAGGACAAGTGACCTAGGTGACAGATCACCTTCACTTAGTTATCCGGACACCGGGGTCTGAAGTGTTGCTAGAACTTCACGTCTAGTAATAAGATATACCGGAGGCCTTGCTGGACTTCAAGTCGCAGAAGGTAGCCCTAAGTGCCGATACGTAACTGGAGTCAGGGAGAACAGGGACTTTGAGCGGGACGCTGCAAAAGTAAGGACTTCGTTCTTGCCAACATCTGATTATCAGAGACAGAGAAGGCTCCACCACAATGTCGACCGGGCGTAGCTGTTGCATTAAGAGTTAAACTTGACTTTATGCAAGTTAGGACTCACATACACATTAAGGAGAAAGGAGGCCTCAAACCTGCTCAGCAATTCCCCGAATGTGCATTCTCCAAACTGACCAGCTTCCCGGGACATACCTACAACATCTACAAGTAAAGGTATGGAAAGAGACTGCATTGTGTGTGACTGACTTCTTATCCGCACCCTGCATCACCACCATAGACTTTGAGGGACCAGTCCCACCTGTGGGGGATTTAACATCTAGCTGCCATAACATCCCCTCAGAGATTCACCCTGCAGCGCTGGTCTTATTGATCAGAAACCACAGGTGGCGTCACGAACTAATACTACAATCCCCTGTAAATATTCCCCCATTGCATGACCGCCCAGGGCTACGGACCGAGTCCTGCTGCCAGTGACATTCCCCATAGACTTCCATGGGCTCGGTGCCGAGTACCCCATAACCCTGGAAATACCATGTGGTGCGCGTCACATACCGGGGGGTTTCCTGGATTATTTCTGGACATTCGTTTTTGAGTATTATCCGGATCTCCGCAGGTTCGGCGCGTCCTCAGGAAACAGCAGAAAACGAGCGACAACAGTGCAGAACAAAACGTGCAAATTAGGAGCATTTCCCCTTAAATTCTATTATATTTGGAAATTTTCTTCATAGCAGTAAAACAGATTCCAGAGATGAAAGTTTACCCGTGGATAAACATGGAAGCGCACAATCCTGTACGGTAAAGCTGCGCACATTGGTTCCAGACAAATGGAATTCACTGTAAATTTACAAATATTTGATTAATTTTTTTTGCGATTTGATTCTCTTAGGGGCTGGGAAGGGGTTAGATATGATAATATTATTCTCACCTGCTTTGGACAGTAGATGGCAGTATAGGACAATTTATCGAATAAACCCCATAACAGGACATCAGTTTTTGGTAACCACCCCACAACTATATTTTGCAGCAGACAGGAGGAGGTGCTGGGACTCTCCACTACGTTGGCTCGCTCCCTCTTTATCTTGTCTTCTATCTTCATCCTTCAGTGTTATGTCATGACATGAGTGACGTGATAACCAGAATGCAGAGCAGTGGGAAAGCTGGGTTACACCAGTAGCCACTGCTGATTTGCACTGAATCCGATCACAGATTAGAATTCCAGAATGATCCTTTAGTCGGGGATTATAAATCCCCGGTGATTCCAGGTCGACACTTTGCTTTTGGTGAATTTTGAAGAAATCTTTCCCATAATAAACCGAACGCGGAGCAGCAGCAGATTGCTGTCTTCGTGCTTTACTTTATGTGGATCAGTTTCTGAAGCCTCATTGTTCTAGCGGCCATTATAATAGTATCAGCTATAGAGTCCATATAATAGTCCCCGCCCGTCCAATATAGAGAACTGGCCGGTGGTGCAGAGCTCCTGATGCCAGTGCTGTCCGGTTATAGGAGCCACCGGGGTAATGAGCCCTTTACTGACATTTCTTCTTCCTAAATCTTCTCCCATCACCTGTGATTGATATTATTGAGAAGTGGGAGGAACCCCAGCAAGTCAGCCATGAAGAGGAGACCCCGTAACGTTACAGAGTGGGGGGCCGAGTGCGGAGGAGCAGAGGGCAGAATAGTCACCACCGCTCTGCTGACCCCATAACTGCAGAGTCCGGACTTCCTTTGACATCAGCACCAACACTGCGCCCCCCGCCGGTAGCTTCATGGCCGAGCAGCTGCATGCAGCCATACATCACCAAGCACAATGCCGAGCAGCTGCATGCAGCCGTACATCACCAAGCACAATGCCGAGTGTCGGGCGGAGTGGTGTAAAGCCGCCACCACTGGACTCTGGAGGAGACGTGTTCTGTGCAGTGACGGATCGCACTTCTCTCTCTGCGTCTGATGGAGAAGTCTGGGTTTGGTGATTCCAGGAGGAAGTTACCCCCTGACTGCACTGTGCCCCTGTACAGATGGTGGAGGGGGATAATGTGCCCAGTGCACAAGGTCCACACAGACATGAAGGTGGAGTCATCTATATATATAATGTCTGTGTGCCAAACCAAACATCTCATTACAGTAATTACGCATGACAGCGAGGAGAAACCAGAGACCCCAAAGCTACAGCCACCTCTCCACATCACAATCTATTACTCCCTGTTATCAGCCATTAGGCCGGCGTCACACACAACCACAAAAAATCGGTCCGTTTTAGACGATCGACAATCGGAACAAAATCAAAACATCACACATCCTTCTGGCATCCGATTTTCCTTCAAAGATGCGATTTAATCGCATGTGTGTGTACCTTGTAACATCCGATTTTCATCCGACTTGCGAGAATTTCTCGCAGGCTTGCAAAACTGACATATAATGGATCCAAAAGAATAATATTTCAATCACAAAAAAAAGAATAGATATATACACATAGAACACATATATATATATATATATATATATGTCATTGTGACATGTATATATACATATATTTATAGTTCCTAGACTTCTACATACTGTTATAGCCGCTAATTCAATTGCCGGCTTTTGTGAAATCACAGAAGCCGACATGAAATGATACATTGTTTCCACACAGTTAACCATGTCATTTCCTGTATTTTGATATTTGTTTAGAACTTACAATTACATGAGTGTATTTGTGCAAAATTTCAGACATGTAGGGGTTAATTAAAGGTGTAATTTCGTTGAAAAAAAATGTGTGGGCTCCCGCTGTATTTTCTCCACCAGACAGACAAAGCAAGCGAGTGGGGGCAGATAATAATAGCCTAGGGAGGGTACTTTTTTTGTGTGCCCCCCCTGGCTACTAACATCTGCCCCCAGACACCCCAGAAAGGGCAAATCTCTAATTAGATTCGCCCTTTCTGGCACTTTGCCCGTCTATTCCCATTGCCCTGTAGCGGTGGCGAATGGGTTAATAATCTCACCTTAATGTCACCTTAGTATTGAAAGGTGACCTTAAGGCAGGTTAATAATTGAGAGCTGTCAATTAGACAACTATCAATTATTAATCCTATTGTATGATAGAAAAATCAAACACACACAGTTTAATAAAAAAGAAGTTTAATGAAATAATCACACAGTTTTTGACAATATTTTATTTTCCTGCTAAAACCATTTCCTGTAATAAAAAAAAAAATAAAAAAATTCTTACCAATCCGAAGTACAGTCAGGTCCCACGGTGTAATCCATCAGAAAGGGTTAACAGGTTACAGGTCGCAGAGAGCTAATAATGCTGTCTCAGACCTGTATTCCCCTGAATGAATCAGTTACTCTCCCAGGGAAAGGAGAGGAATAGATTCATGAATGAAGCTTAATTGATTTATTGCCACTTTCACTTGAGTGACCTGACCTAAGGTGAAAGTGGATACAATCAATTAAGCTTCATTCATGAATCACATCCTCTCCTGTCGGCAGGAGATAAGCTCATTCATTCAGGAGCTATCAGATGAGCACGCAGGATTACTTGCGCAGCTTATCTGATTGCTAGTAGTTAACCCTTTGTGAAGGATTACATCGTGGGACGTGACAGATTGCCAGATAGGTAAGAATAATGTTGTTTTATTATTTTATATTTATTTTAGAAGAACAAGGGCTTCGAACGGATTAAGACTTAAATAAAAGATGGTCAAAAATATGTGTTTTTATTTCATTAAAATTATTTATTCTTAAAGTGTGTGTGTTTTTTTATTTACTTCAATAGGATTAATAATTGATAGTTGTCTAATTGACAGCTCTCAATTATTAACCTGCCTTAAGGTCACCTTTCAATACTAAGGTGACATTAAGGTGAGATTATTAACCCATTCGCCACCGCTACAGGGCAATGGGAATAGACGGGCAAAGTGCCAGAAAGGGCGAATCTAATTAGAGATTTGCCCTTTCTGGGGTGTCTGGGGCAGATGTTAGTAGCCAGGGGGGCACACAAAAAAAGTACCCTCCCTAGGCTATTATTATCTGCCCCCACTCGCTTGCTTTGTCTGTCTGGTGGAGAAAATACAGCGGGAGCCCACGCATTTTTTTGTCAACGAATTTACACCTTTAATTAACCCCTACATGTCTGAAATTTAGCACAAATACACTCATGTAATTGTAAGTTCTAAACAAATATCAAAATACAGGAAATGACATGGTTAACAGTGTCTAAACAATGTATCATTTCATGTCGGCTTCTGTGATTTCACAGAAGCCGGCAATTGAATTTGCGGCTATTACAGTATGTAGAAGTCTAGGAAATATATATATATATATATACACATGTCACAATTACATATATATATATATATATATATATATATATATATATATATATATATATTGTAACATTCCCGGGGATTTAGCTCTAGGATCGCTGTCTGGGTAGACAGAATGGCACGAAAACAGTTCATTCAGACAGCAGTTCTGGTGTAAAACTGGCCGCAACCAGCTTTATTAAAGTCCACAGCAAACAGATTAAAATAAAGCATAAACAGAAAACCTAGGCTTGTCTAGCCACTAATTACACATAGATAGATTGCCCTGTCTATCCGGGTCCCGGCTCTACCAGCCTGACCCAAAACAACACATATGATATATGTTATCAGTATGGAGTTTCACAGATACTCCTCCTTGTGTCTGAAGGCACCTTCAATGTCCAGACTTGAGAGAGATCCACTCCTATTCAGCCGCTATTCACACGGATTCTCACTGAGGCTACTCCTGTGTCCGGGTACTTCCTGCACCCAGACTGAGATAGCTCAAACTCCTGGAGACACCTTCTGTGCCTGGACCCCTTGTCCAGACTGAATGAGCTCCCTGACTGTGTTTGCAGACACCTACTTCTGGTCTCCTAATTAAGACCTGAGTAGTTTCAGGCCTGAGCTGCAAGTGTGTAATGAATGTAAGGTGTAGTGACCTTTCTCTACCACTAGGTCTACAAAGCCACACACCTCCCTTATACCAGTCAGTAAAGTAGCTAGGTGAAATATACACCCCATTCAATACACATACTCTCACTGTCTCACATATCCCCCCCCTCTTCTCCAGACCGGAGGGCTGGTCATCCAGACCGGAGGGCTGGTTAACAATCCAACAGAGACAGTGAACTCTGGACCAGTCATGGCCCTCATCAGCTTCATCTTCACCACTGTCATTTGTATCTTCACCTGAGTCATAGCCAACATCAGCTTTCTCTTCATCTGAAGCATCCGTACTACCCTGTACCCTCCCAGGCCTATGCTCTCTGCGGGCCTCGGGTATCCTGCACGGTTTCATCTTGACCTTAGGGCCGGGCTCAGTTTCGATATAGAGCCTTGCCAGAGAAGTACGACCCGGCACATCAGAACACTTCTGCTGACTCTTCCTCAGAAACTCACTTACCTCCTGTTCCTGGTGCACTGACCATGTGTCACCAATAGGGTTGAGCATTCCGATACTGCAAATATCGGGTATCGGCCGATATTGGCTGTATCGGAATTCCGATTCCGAGTTCCGATATTTTCGTCTTATCGGATACCGGAATCGGGATTGTCACTGTCACTGTCAGTGTCCGTCGGTCGGGTCTGTCAGGAGTCAGCGGCACTTACCTGGCAGAAGATCTCCGGCGGTCACGTCCTGGACTGCTTCATGGCCGCCATCTTCTTTCCCCGGCGGTCACATGCAGTTTCTCGCGATAACTGCAGTGACTGCTGGGTAATCCCGGCCGTAAAGCAGTCAGTCCGATGACGTCACCGCCGGGGAAGCAGGTAATCAGCTGTGCTGCGTCGCGATGACAGGCTCTGCCTGTCATTGCGATGTAGCAGAGCTGGATCGTCGTGGGACTATCGTTATGGACTGCGTCGGACAGGTGGTATACTGTTGGTTTGTTTTTTTTCTTTTTTTACAGGAGATCGATGGCGTCGCAGGAATGAGAGAGTAATAAAAGTAATGAAAACTGTGTTGTCTCTTTTATTTCATTAAAAGACTTTTTTCTTGCTGTGTCTTTTTTTTATGCATTTAATAACTTTGGGATTAATAATGGATCGGTGTCTTATTGACGCCTCTCCATTATTAACCGGGCTTATTGTCACCGTGCAATCAACAGTGACATTAACCCCTTATTACCCCGCTTGCCACCGCTACAGGGCAAGTGGGAAGAGCCGGGTAAAGTGCCACAATTGGCACATCTTTTGATGCGCCAAATGTGGGGCTGCTGTAGCCTGGTATTATCAGGCTGTTGAGGGCCAAAATCCATGGGCCTTGACAGTCTTTTAATACCAGCTGCAGCAGTCTGCATTTTACTTGGCTGGTTAACAAAAATAGGGGGGATCCCCACGCCGTTTTTTTTTCGAGGGGATCTGTGTAGCCCTGGTACACAATACCAGGAGGATGAGTGGAGAGGTAATAGTTAAGGTCTCTTCATGACATCATGTACACTTCTGACACACCCAGCAGGGGTGTGGAAGGGAGTGAATTTTAGTCAGTCAGTTTCCTGTCCTTGGACAGAGGAGACGTGTCCAGTTTGAGCCTGTCAGCAGTTCAGAAAGTGGAGGCTGGTACAGGTGGTCTAATTCACCTTAGCCTAGTCAGAGCTGTGCCCCACTGGAAGAAAGACTGAGCTATCTATTAAGAGTCGAGCAAATCGAAGGGCAAAGTGGAAGGAAGGTAATTGGAAAAGTGCTTTTGACTTGGAAAAGTCCTGCACATTGCTACCGGTCACTGGGGACCGAAGGATCACTATTAGCTACAGCATAGTGAAGAGAAAACCAGAGATTTACCGGACCCTAGGTCGCGGCAAACAAGCCCCTTATAGTCAGTACGTAACTGGGGTCAGGGGAGTGAAGACTTTGAGTCAGTGCACGACAAGATAAGAATTCAGCTCTCTCGCAGGAAGGCTTCACCACAAATCTGACTGGGTAGAACAGCTTTGGAAAGCTGGAATCATAGAGGGGACTACGCTTCAGGCTGGTCGTACTCATCTTCATTGGACAGTAAAGGAGGCCCCTAACTTGCTTAGCTGTTGCCTCAAAGCTCATCCTCCATCAACCCCATCAGCCTCCCTGGGACCTGCCTTATCATCTTGCAAGTAAAGGTATGGAAAGACGCTGACCGTGTGAGACTGAGTTGTTATTGCATGCCTGCACAATCCCTACCTAACTACCGACCTGAGGGAAGAGTCCCACCTGTAGGGGACCCGACATCTAGCTGCCTCACCATCCCCTCAGAGATCTACAGCAGCGCTGGTACAAATTACCAGAATACTACAGGTGGCGTCACGAACTGTATATAAATATATCCCCTGTAAATATTCCCCCCAACATACGCCAGACCGCCAGGGCCACAGACCGAGCCACAGCTACCTGTGACAATCCCCATAGACTTCTACGGGCTCGGCTCTGAGTACCCCATTGCCCTGGTAACCCACAATTGTGGTGGCGGGTCGACACAAAAATTTGGCGTCACGAACAGGATACGAAACTTGCATCATTGTGAGCCCTGTGTGCCTGTGGATTGTTTTTGTGAAAAAGGACTGTTTGCATTTTTGGCGCCAAAATCGCCATTTTTGTCGCCATATTCGCGCCCTCAGGCGCTGGAGAAGAAGGAGGGCGTACCTGAAAGAGCGTGCAAAGTCTTGGACACGCCCCCGGCTCTGACTCAGCGGCAGGTCCTGCAACAGGAAGTGAACGCTCTGACATCAGAGCGCCTGCGACGAAGGTCCTGTTCCCACTGCGGTGCCTGTGAAGTAGCAGCATCTGAAACCGGTAGGCTCCGTTTAACCAAGGGGGCGCTAAGATGTCACAACAACCGGCTGACAGTGCGGCCCCGGTCGGAGTCCCCAATCCCGCACCGTCTGGTATTGTAGCGCCAGATGGGGGTGCAGGTCCAGCACCCAGTCCGGTAGTCCCGATCATGCCACTAACGCTCCCATATATGCCTGGGGCGAAATGGCTTCCCCAATACAGCGGTGGGCCAGGCACATTAGCAGGCTTCAAGCGGAAGTTATGCAGCATCCTAGAAATGTACTCCATGCCTGAGAGACAAAAAGCTGCTGTGCTAATAGGGCAGCTAACTGGCGCTGCTGAGAGGGAAGTGGAGACTTGGGATACCGTTGATCAGGAGTCGGTACCTGCGATCTTCCTGAAGCTGCATGCCATATTTGAAGACCGCACAGAAACGGATCTCCGGATGGCCTTCTATCACTGTTCACAACAGCCAGGTGACAGCATCCGGGACTATGCTTGCCGACTACAGGGAGCCCTGAGAGCCCTCAAGCAAATTAACCATTTAAATGCTATCGACGAGAATAGAATGCTGAAAGAACAATTTATACAGGGATTGAGATCCCCAGAGGAACGCAGAACTGTAAATTGGTGGTCCTTAGATCATCCGGATGCTACCTTTGATGCCCTAAAGGACATGGCAATAAAAGGGCTGCGGCCCCTGGGCAAACCTGAGGTGGCCACCCAACATCATCAGGCTGAAGTCACTCCGGAACCGGCAGTAACCCCCTTTTCCCCGCTAGTGGCTGAAGCCAAAGCGCAGGTGACACCTCCTAGTGAATTGGACTGTCTGCGCTCAGAGGTGCGCCAGCTGACTAAAAATCTGGCTGCTGTAATGAGTGCCCTGCAGCTGCGGAAAGAGGAGGAAGGGAAGATCTTGTTAGCTGACTGCCCAGAGGACGTTCCGTGGATGCACCGGAGAAGAAAGAAGACGTCGCCCCCCCGGAGGAGGACAACGCCACCCCCAGGAGCAACCTCTGATCAACACCCTCCTCGTCGAGAGATCATCTGTTACCGCTGCAACCGGAAAGGTCATCTGTCTACACAGTGTCCTTTAAACGGGCAGAACCTGGGTCCAAGGGCCAACACCCAGGAGAATACCCGTCAGGCCCCCTAGACTGGAACCGCAGGTATGTGGGCGGGCGACCCTACCTGTCTATTATTCTAGATGGTATTGCTGTTCCAGCATTGTTAGACACTGGGTCCCAGGTGACCCTAATACCTGATGCTCTATATACCAAGTACTGGTCAATGGACAGTCTTAAACCTCCGAGCCTTGACTTTACTGTGTATGCTTCTAATGGTCTTCCTGTAGAAGTACTCGGGACAAAATGTGTAGATGTAAAGGTGGGCAGAGAGGAGTTGAAAGACCAAGGGCTTCTGGTAGTAAAGACTGTAAATGAGGAGAACGGTTTAAATATCATTTTGGGTACTAACATTATCGGTAATTGTTTGGGAGAAGTTGTGTTCTTGCTCCAACAGCTCGCTGAGATTGCCCGACCAAGGCAGAGAGGAGTAATCCAAAGAGAGATCCGGGCCTTGGTGTGTCAGCAGCAAGCGAAGCTTACCGACGGCGAAATTGGTAATGTACGGGTCACTGACTCAGATCCTATTGTGATACCCCCAATGAGTGAAATGATCATTTGGTGCAGGGCAGCCATAGGTCTGAGAGGACAGAATTACCAAGCTGTAGTAGAACCCCACCATTCAGAACATAGACCTACACTTATGACTGCTAGAGGAGTAGTAGAAGTGGTGAATGGAAGAGTACCGGTACGGCTTCTCAATTGGGAGATGATGAGGTAAATTTACCCCGTTATGCAACCATTGCTAAAGTTCATGCTGTTGATAATAATTCTATCTCCCGGCTGAGTCCTTAGACTCCTGTCAAATAGCGGAGGACAATGACCCAGCAACTCAGGTGGCGGAATGGTGTCAGCAACTCCATGTTGGGACGGACACCACTCCCGCTCACCAGAAGCAAGGGTATTACGGGTGGTGCAAGAGTATGCCCAAGTGTTTAGCAAAAATCCACTTGATTTTGGGACAATTAAGGGTACAACATCATATCCCTACAGGCAATCATCCTCCCATCAAAGAGCGGTATAGGCCCATACCTCCAGCTCATTATCAGAAGGCTAAAGAAATGTTGAATGATATGAAGAAAGCTGGGGTGATAAGGGATAGTTGTAGCCCCTGGGCAGCCCCTCTAGTTCTGGTTAAAAAGAAAGATGGTAGTATGAGAATGTGTGTGGATTACAGGCAGGTGAACCGCATAACACACAAGGATGCATACCCGTTACCACGTATAGAGGAATCATTAGCTGCTCTGAAAACGGCTAACTACTTTTCTACCCTTGATCTGACTAGTGGTTACTGGCAAGTGGCTGTGGCTGAGGAGGATCGTGAGAAAACGGCTTTCACCACCCCAATGGGGCTCTGTGAGTTCGACAGAATGCCGTTTGGGCTCAGTAGTGCCCCAGGAACATTTCAGAGAGTGATGGAAAACTGTCTGGGACATCTCAATTTTGAAACCGTGCTGCTATACCTAGACGACGTTATCGTGTATTCCAAGACATATGAGGACCATCTGAAGCACCTGGCAGAAGTATTCGAGTCCCTGTCCAGGTACGGGATGAAATTAAAACCCTCAAAATGCCATCTACTCAAGCAGAAGGTACAATACTTGGGGCACATCGTCAGTTCGGAAGGAGTAGCGCCGGACCCAGAGAAAGTCACCGCCATCCAGAAGTGGCCGGAGCCGAAGAACCTTAAGGAAGTGTGACAGTTCCTGGGACTAACGGGTTACTACAGGAGATTCGTGAAAGATTACACGAAGAAGGCAGCTCCTTTACAGGACCTCCTGGTAGGACAATCTTTAAAGAGCAGAAACCCTCCCTTTAATTGGGGTAAAGAACAGGCTGAAGCATTCCAAAAGATGAAAGAGATCCTTACAGGTGATGAAATCTTAACCTATCCTGATTACAGCCAACCGTTCCTGTTGTACACCGACGCCAGTAATGAAGGGTTGGGAGCCGTTCTCAGTCAGAAGCAGAATGGACAAGAAAAAGTCATCGCATATGCTAGCAGAAAACTCAGGCCAACTGAAAGGAATCCGGAAAATTATAGCAGCTTCAAGCTGGAGTTTCTGGCGCTGGTCTGGGCCATCACTGAAAGATTTAAGCACTATCTGGCCTCCAATAAGTTCACTGCGTTTACAGACAACAACCCGTTAACGCACCTGGAAACCGCCAAGCTGGGCGCCATGGAGCAGCGATGGATGGCTCGGTTGTCCAATTATCAGTTTACTATCAAGTACCGGGCAGGTCGAAAGAATGCTAATGCTGATGCGTTGTCCCGAATGCCGCATGACTCTGACACGGAAGAAGAATCGGACGACCTGGAAGAAATTGAGCTACCCGCGTTCCATCGAAATGGGGTAGTCCACGAGCATCGAGTCCACAGAAAGCAGTATGGTGCAACATTAAATCCTTTACCCCATCACAGCTGGAAAGAGACTCAGGACAGTGATCCAGTGGTCAGCCGCATCAAGGAGTTGTTAAAACAGGAAGGTTCCTCCTTGGAAAAGGATGCACCTATGTCAGCCAAGCTCCTGTGGAACGAGAAAAGCAGGTTGTTCCTATACCGAGAGAAGTTGTGCAGGAGATACGTCAACCCCAGAACCCATGAAATGGTCTGGCAAATAGTGGTCCCCAAGGCAGACGTCCCAATGGTGTTGGAAGCGTACCACGATCAAGCAGGACACTTTGGCTGGAGGAAGCTGGAGACCCTGTTGAGATGCCGGTTCTACTGGGTAGGGATGCGCAGCTCTGTCGAGAGGTGGTGTCGGAACTGTGGACCCTGTGGTCT
Source organism: Oophaga sylvatica (assembly GCA_033576555.1). Classification (NCBI taxonomy): domain Eukaryota; kingdom Metazoa; phylum Chordata; class Amphibia; order Anura; family Dendrobatidae; genus Oophaga; species Oophaga sylvatica. The sequence goes on along the minus strand of JARQOD010007290.1, from coordinate 9,913 downwards.
CAGAAGAAAGGACTACGGTAGTCAGAAGGCACCCCTGCAACCTATCCGGACGACTCGTCCCCTGGAGATGTGGCCCTGGACCACGTCAAACTGTCGCCAAGTAGAACTGGATACTCATACGCCTTGACCATGGTAGACCATTACTCCAGATTTCTGGTAGTTGTTCCAGTTAAGGACCAGACCGCAGTGACGGCCGCGAAAACCTTTCAAGCAAGCTTCTGCAGACCGCATGGGTATCCCGAGCAAGTCTTAACCGATCAGGGACCTGCTTTCGAAGCTGATTTATTCAAGGAATTCTGTCACATGTACGGGTGCAAGAAAATAAGAACGACACCATACCACCCTCAAACCAACGGTCTTTGTGAAAAGATGAACCATATTGTCCTTGACTTGTTGAGATCCATACCGTTGGAAGACAGGAATCGATGGCCGGATTTACTGCCTGATTTGGTTGATTTGTATAATCATATACCTGTAAGCTCAACTAACTGCACTCCAGCCTATCTTATGAGAGCAAGGCCTGGAAAACTACCAATGGACCTAGAACTTGGAGTGGTAGAACCGGAGGCAGACGACGCTGTTGAAAACTGGGACGTCAATCGGCAAGAGCAATACAGAAGAGTACAAATCTGTGTAGAGGAAAGTCTTAATAAGGCACGGGAGAAACAGGAAGATGTTTACAACCGAAATGCTCCTGCCAAGCCTTTGATGCCTGGAGAGGTAGTATTAAAAAGAAAAAGGAAAATGCACAAACTGGATAACCAGTGGGAGCAAGAACCCTACGTCATACAAGATTCTAAATATGACAACAGAAAAGTTTGTGTCGTCAGTAAGGACGGAGGAAGAACAACAATCACTGTGTCCAGAGATCATTTGAAGTTGTGTCCAGAACACTTAAAGCGTTGTGAAAAGAACCCTGTCCTCAATCAAGGAGAAAGAAAGGAAGAGGTCATACACACCGATCTGGGAGATTTTCCTGCGGATTGGCCTAGACTGGGAGATGCTGTGATAATTCCAGTGTTGCAGTTTTATCAGCCACAAGAGGAAGTTCTACCTCCAGTTGTGCCTGTGGTGCCAGTTGAGCCCGCTTAGGAGTTACCCATCCCAGCAACACCTCAACCTATGGAACCTCAAGATGGATCATCTGAAGCAGCGCCCCATACTATGGGATCCCCTGGTGAAGCTGACTCACATCGCCCAGCCATCAGTACGCTTGCCAGATCCATAGAAAGATTAAGGCAGTTCTATAGTTTGCCGTTACGCAGTGCAAACAGATTGCAACTTGATATACCTGAAACTACACCACGTAGATCAGAGAGAATCACAAAAGGGAAATTACCCATTAGATATCAGCAGTAGTTTATGTGAACATTGTAAAAAGTCTATATATATAAATGTGTTTTTCCCTATTATGTCTTCGTTTAACAATGGACTCAGAGGCTGAGGACTGAGCCAGCCCAAAAACTGTATCCTGTAAATAGTTGCACTAAAGTGCCTTTTTAATGGTTTCACATGAAACCTTGACTTACCTCTGAACCAAAAACCCGTGTGGTGTGGCACTGAGTGAGGTCTGCATTTGGATGTCCTGCAGCCCACCCAGGACCTACGTTGAAGGTTTGGTGCGGGTCCTTCACAAGAATACTGTATATTTATTGAATACTATTTAATATTTGTATTTTCTATAATGTTTGCAACGTTCAAGATATCCTCACCTCCCGGATGGGACGAACCAATGTTTATTGTTTAATGTTTTCATGCATAAAAAAAAAAATGTCTCTTATATTTTACAGCCCGGGAGTGCTGTCGTTTACCATGGGGGAATGTGTAGCCCTGGTACACAATACCAGGAGGATGAGTGGAGAGGTAATAGTTAAGGTCTCTTCATGACATCATGTACACTTCTGACACACCCAGCAGGGGTGTGGAAGGGAGTGAATTTTAGTCAGTCAGTTTCCTGTCCTTGGACAGAGGAGACGTGTCCAGTTTGAGCCTGTCAGCAGTTCAGAAAGTGGAGGCTGGTACAGGTGGTCTAATTCACCTTAGCCTAGTCAGAGCTGTGCCCCACTGGAAGAAAGACTGAGCTATCTATTAAGAGTCGAGCAAATCGAAGGGCAAAGTGGAAGGAAGGTAATTGGAAAAGTGCTTTTGACTTGGAAAAGTCCTGCACATTGCTACCGGTCACTGGGGACCGAAGGATCACTATTAGCTACAGCATAGTGAAGAGAAAACCAGAGATTTACCGGACCCTAGGTCGCGGCAAACAAGCCCCTTATAGTCAGTACGTAACTGGGGTCAGGGGGAGTGAAGACTTTGAGTCAGTGCACGACAAGATAAGAATTCAGCTCTCTCGCAGGAAGGCTTCACCACAAATCTGACTGGGTAGAACAGCTTTGGAAAGCTGGAATCATAGAGGGGACTACGCTTCAGGCTGGTCGTACTCATCTTCATTGGACAGTAAAGGAGGCCCCTAACTTGCTTAGCTGTTGCCTCAAAGCTCATCCTCCATCAACCCCATCAGCCTCCCTGGGACCTGCCTTATCATCTTGCAAGTAAAGGTATGGAAAGACGCTGACCGTGTGAGACTGAGTTGTTATTGCATGCCTGCACAATCCCTACCTAACTACCGACCTGAGGGAAGAGTCCCACCTGTAGGGGACCCGACATCTAGCTGCCTCACCATCCCCTCAGAGATCTACAGCAGCGCTGGTACAAATTACCAGAATACTACAGGTGGCGTCACGAACTGTATATAAATATATCCCCTGTAAATATTCCCCCCAACATACGCCAGACCGCCAGGGCCACAGACCGAGCCACAGCTACCTGTGACAATCCCCATAGACTTCTACGGGCTCGGCTCTGAGTACCCCATTGCCCTGGTAACCCACAATTGTGGTGGCGGGTCGACACAGATCCCCTATTTTTGTTAACCAGCCAAGCTAAGCAGACTGCTGTGGCCTGGTATTATCAGGCTTGCAAGGTCCATGGATATTGGATCCTTACCAGCCTGAAAAACCAGGCCTCAGCGGTCTGCTTCATCTGGCTGGTTAACAAAAATAGGGTGGACCCCATGCCAATTTTTTTCGAGGGGATCCCCTATTTTTGTTAATCAGCCAAGATATGCAGACTGCTGTGGCCTGGTATTATCAGGCTGGCAAGGTCCATGGATCTTGGCTCCTTAACAGCCTGAAAATCCAGGCCTCAGCGGTCTGCTTCATCTGGCTGGTTAACAAAAATAGGGGGGACCCCACGCCAATTTTTTTCGAGGGGATCCCCTATTTTTGTTAATCAGCCAAGATATGCAGACTGCTGTGGCCTAGTATTATCAGGCTGGCAAGGTCCATGGATCTTGGCTCCTTAACAGCCTGAAAATCCAGGCCTCAGCGGTCTGCTTCATCTGGCTGGTTAACAAAAATAGGGGGGACCCCACGCCATTTTTTTTTCGAAGGGAACCCCTATTTTTGTTAATCAGTTCCCTCTGACGTCACTGATTGTGTCCCTGGTTGACCTGAAGTGAAAGTGGAAAGCAATCAATTAAGCTTTCCACTTAAGGGCCCGTCTCACATAGCGATATCGCTACCGAGATCGCTGCTGAGTCACTAGTTTTGTGACGCAGCAGCGAGCTCACCAGCGATATCGCTGTGTGTGACATTCAGCGACGATCAGCCCCCTGCCGGGTATCGCTGATCGTCGCTGAAATGTCAGGACCTTTTTTTGATCGCTGGTTTCCCGCTGACAGGCACGCATCGCTGCGTGTGACAGGCGGGAGACCAGCGATCCGCTGGTAACCAAGGTACACAGCGGGTTTCCAGGCGCGGGGCTGTGCCTAGAAACCCGCTGTGTACCTTGGATACCAGCGCCCTGATGCAGGGAGCTGGTATCCAAGGTACACAGCGGGTTTCCAAGCTTGTGACTCAGCAGCGATCTCGGTAGCGATATCGCTATGTGAGACGGGCCCTTAAGCGATGTTACCCGCAGTGTCGCTGTCCCAGATCGCTGCCTGAGCTGCCTGTTTGGCAGCTCAGCAGCGATCATGTAGCGATACACCAGCGATCCTGACAAGTGCATATCGTTGTCGGGATCGCTGGTGTATCGTTATGTGACACCCAGCCTTTACTCTCCTGTCAGGCAGGAGAGGAACTCATTCATTTGGGGTTTACTGTGAGGCTGCAGCATTAGCTGCGGTCCCTGCAGTAAACATTAACCCTTTCTGAAGGATTACACCGTGGGACCTGACTGTGCATCGGATTGGTAAGAATAATTTTGCTTTATTATTTTATTTTTATTACAGGAAATGGTTTTAGCAGGTAAATAAAATATGGTCAAAAACTGTGTGATTATTTCATTAAACTTCTTTTTTATTAAAGTGTGTGTGTTTGATTTTTCTTTCATACAATAGGATTAATAATTGATAGTTGTCTAATTGACAGCTCTCAATTATTAACCTGGCTTAAAGTGACCTTTCAATTGCAAGGTCATTTTAACCCCTTATTAACCCATTCGCCACCGCTACAGGGCAATGGGAATAGACGGGCAAAGTGCCAGAAAGGGCAAATCTAATTAGAGATTTGCCCTTTCTGGGGTGTCTGGGGGCAGATGTTAAGTAGCCGGGGGGGGCCAAAAAAAATGGTCCCTCTCTGGGCTATTATTATCTGCCCCACTCACTGGCTTTGTCTGTCTGGTTGCGAAAATAGGGCGGGAGCCCACGCATTTTTTTTCAGCAATTTTACACCTCATATATATATATATATATATATATATACATGTCATTGAATTTGTGACACATATATATATATATATTTATATTTGTAGTTCATACACTTCTACATAGTATAATAGCCGCTAATTCAATTGCCGGCTTTTGTGAAAATGCAGAACCCGACATGAAATGACACTTGGTGTACATAGGGTTAACCATGTATTTTCATGTCCTTTGCTATCTAATTTGCACAAACAATTAAATCAGACTATGTGTGCAAAATTTCACACCTGTAGGGGTTAATTAAAGGTGTAAATTCGTAGCAAAAAAGTCCGGTTTTTTTACAACGAATTTACACCTTTAATTAACCCCTACAGGTGTGAAATTTTGCACACATAGTCTGATTTAATTGTTTGTGCAAATTAGATAGCAAAGGACATGAAAAGACATGGTTAACCCTATGTACACCAAGTGTCATTTCATGTCGGGTGACCCGACATGAAATGACACTTGGTGTACATAGGGTTAACCATGTCTTTTCATGTCCTTTGCTATCTAATACACCAAGTGTCATTTCATGTCGGGTGACCCGACATGAAATGACACTTGGTGTACATAGGGTTAACCATGTCTTTTCATGTCCTTTGCTATCTAATTTGCACAAACAATTAAATCAGACTATGTGTGCAAAATTTCACACCTGTAGGGGTTAATTAAAGGTGTAAATTCGTAGCAAAAAAGTCCGTTTTTTTTACAACGAATTTACACCTTTAATTAACCCTACAGGTGTGAAATTTTGCACACATAGTCTGATTTAATTGTTTGTGCAAATCAGATAGCAAACGACATTAAAAGACATGGTTAACCCTATGTACACCAAGTGTCATTTCATGTCGGGTGCTTCTGTCTTTTCACTGAAGCCGGCTTTACCCGGCAATTGAATCAAAGGATATTTTACTATGTAGAAGTGTATAAACTATACATATATGTATATATGTCACAATGACATGATATATATATATATATGTATTCTATGTGTGTATATTTAGTGTTTACAAGGAAAGAATGGGGTTTTTTTAGTTGCGATATTTTGTTCCCATAGACTTACATGGGACTTCCGGTATCGGTATCGGGTATCGCCGATTTTTTAGTGATATCGGCGATACCATTCCGATTCCGATACTTTAGGATATCGGAAAGTATCGCTCAACTCTAGTCACCAACTATCACAGAAGGTATAGGGGGTTTTTCACTTTTCTCCAGTTCCCCTTGAACCCTCTTTACTTCATTGAGCTTCTCCAGAAGATGCTTATGGCTCTCATCACGCTCCTTCATCACAGTTTGGAGTTTTCTTCGAGAAGCAATCAATTCATCTTGTACCCGTTGGACGTCCTTCATGTCCTCAGCCCCTTCTTCAGGCTCTTCTGGTAGGACATGCTCAGAAGCCCCACCGTCAGTCTTATATTCTACTTCTTCATTCACATCACTATGGTCTCCAATATCTCCATCCATTCCAGCTCTCAAATTCTCCTTGACAGCTGCATCTGTACACTCAGAACCCGCCGGATTCTTCTCTTCCACCATGTTCTGCATCCCATCTGGGCTCCCGTGTGTCTGCAGCGGCAACGGACTGACACATCGCTTTTCCCATTTGTTGGGACGTGGCTCCGATGTAGACTCCATGAAAGTGCGCTTGAGCTCACCAATGCCAGCTACTGATCCGGACCGTAACCCGTCCACTCCGCTGTCTTCGGCAGAAACAGATTCCTGGACAGAGTCAATCCCCATATCTTCAGTCTTGTTCCTCACAGCTTCACTTGAAACCTCAGCTTCTGATGAGGCATCTGGCTTGGTGACCACCACTTCCATGGCTTTTTCCACCTCTGCAGCATTACCTTCAGAGTCCTGGACATGATGCAGCTCCATACCATACACCGACAACTTCTCATCTTCAACAGCATCCACTTGTGCTGTGTTCAGGTTCAGAGTCCTGCCTTTAAAGCTCAGCTCTCTTCCTTTCATCTTAGTCTTCGCCAGGGAACCGGCCAACTGTAAAACATCTTCAGATGCCATCTTCCGTCCGACTGCAAGGTCAGCCTCAGCCTTCCTCTCCGGACTCTCAATCTCCTCTGCTACCATGCCTTCCTCATTTGCACTGGTTGCTTTATTGTCATCAGATGATTCACTATCACTACCACTATCCCTGTCTGAGCCCTTTTTCTCAGCCACATCTGGCTCACTTTCAGGGTTAGACACTTCATTTTCATTCACATCCGGCTCACTGTCAGGGTTATACAATTCATTCTCATTCACATCTTGATCTGGAACCTTAGTTAACATGTCATCCACAACATTAACTTCACCATCTGGTCCCTGGTTTCCCTCAGGTGGTCCCTCAAGTATGTGACTATGTGACAACCCCAGCACTATACTTCCATATAGCTCAGGTACCAGGAGCTGACTCACGACCTTTCCCTGGACTTCAGTGTCCCTATACAATAGGCTATTGTCCATGGCAGCATGAGGAAAACCTCTCCTCAGAGCCAGGCTCCTGGGAAAACCTCATTTAGAACAATCATATTTTCCTGTGCCGTCCTAAGAGAGGGGTCTCGCCACCGCTCACTCTCAAAATTGTCACAGGACACAGGTAAGTAAGGGACACTCGGTTCCCGAGAACCACCATCCTCGTCTCCCAACATCACCTGCAAAGGAATTTCATCACCATCACAGTCATCATTATTATCAACATCATTATCATGACTATGATCAGTATCATCATCACTATCATGATTATCATCACCATCATTATCAGCATCAGCATCATTATCATGGTCATCATCATTATCATCATCATTATCATTATCATCATCATCATTATCATGGTCATCATCATTATCATGATCATCATCATCATTATCACATAAGTTTAACGGCCCACTAGCATTGTGTTCCGCCCCTCGGGACTGCGCACCCTCAGTAGGAGCTTCATCACACTGTCCATCAGAAACATTTCTCCCCCAGAGATCCTTAGATCGGGGAAAGTCATTACCCAATATGACGGGGTGCACCAGGCTCTTCACTACCCCCACTTCATATGAAACCTCCCCGAGTTTAGGGACCAAGTCCACGGCAGTCTCTGGGTAGACTTTGGTGTCTCCATGGATGCACACCATACTCAGGTGCTTATCAGGGATGAAGTCCCTATCAATCAGGCTGTCACATACGGAAGTCACTGGACTCTCTGAGTCCAAGAGGGCCTGTGCTGGGCAGTCATTTACAACCACCGGGGACCCCTGTGGTCCAGTCTCTTCGGCTGAGGTGGACACACACACAGGTTCTGCGCAGAGAGAGAGGGATCTGCCAACATCACAACACATAGGCTCCCCCTCTATTGGACAGTTCGCTGCAATTTCACGCCAGCTCCAACACTGTCCATCACACTCTCCCACCCACATGTCCCTCGGCCTGAACCCGCTTATCAGCATACCCCATGTCCCCAACAGCTGGAAACGCTCTTACCGCGAGAGTTCAGCGTCCGGGAACTCCGAAGTGACGACCTCTCAGACGGCTGTACCTCAGGAGGACGTGCTTGGGTGTAGCGGTCCACTATCACCTTTTCAACTCCATAATCAAGCCTGCGACTGCAGACTCCCAACTGTATCTCCAGTCATGAACTCCCTGGCACGGGCTGTCACCGTAACACCCAGCCGGGTAAGAATCTCCGCTTTCAGCTTGCCATAGTCTTGGCTGTCCTGCTTGCTCAGGTCAGCATATGCCCTTTGGGGCTCTCCAATCAGATATGGTGCGACCATCATGGCCATTCAGATAGGGGCAGATTCTCCTTCTCTGCCAATCTCTCAAACCTAGTGAGAAATACCTCCCATCATCACGAGGTGTCATTTTTCTCAAGGACCGTCTTACCGCCTTCTTTATAGCGGACAACGCCGGTGCCTTCACAACATTACTTCGGGATGCGGCACCGAAATCCTTTTTTGGTGCTGTCATCTGCTCAACAAATAACCGGTTATTCTCCTGCTGCTGCTGCAGGAATTGCTGCTGGGCCTGCTGCATGCGCTGCTGGTGCTGCAGGCGCTGCTGCTCCAGACTCTGCTGCATGCTTCGCTGGGCCTGCACCAGGTACTCAACGAGCTCCTTCATACTGCCGGATCATCTGTCTCAATCACAGCAGTCTTATGTTGCATATTAACTTGCGCCATTTGTTCAAACAGCGCCTCCATGCTGTCATCCATGCTGTCAGACTTCTCTGTCTTAACAACGGCAGTCTTCACTCAAGACATACACACTCTACAGTCTCTTCCATAGAAAAATTCAGCTCTGCTGTGCAGACACTTTTTTTTTTTTTTTTTCTTTGCAAAGTCTATTAGGGCTAATGTCTCTTTAAGACTGCTCCACAGACTTTTCTTTTGCTGCTGCACATTCCACAGTCATTTTCACAACAAGTTCAGCTTTGCTGTGCATACATTTTCTCTCTGCAGACCCTATCAGGGCCACTGTCTCTCCAAGACTGCTCCAAACAGACGTTTCTGCTGACACACTTTTTTTTTTCTCTGCTGCTATTTCAACAGACTTCACCTTTATTGCTGTCTCTAAGCCTCTGTGCTGCATGCACACTCCAGCACTAACTGTATCAGGCACTGCACTGCCCCAGCATTCTCCGCCAATTGTAACATTCACGGGGATTTAGCTCTAGGATCGCTGTCTGGGTAGACAGAATGGCACGAAAACAGTTCATTCAGACAGCAGTTCTGGTGTAAAACTGGCCGCAACCAGCTTTATTAAAGTCCACAGCAAACAGATTAAAATAAAGCATAAACAGAAAACCTAGGCTTGTCTAGCCACTAATTACACATAGATAGATTGCCCTGTCTATCCGGGTCCCAGCTCTACCAGCCTGACCAAAACAACACATATGATATATGTTACCAGTATGGAGTTTCACAGATACTCCTCTTGTGTCTGAAGGCACCTTCAATGTCCAGACTTGAGAGAGATCCACTCCTATTCAGCCGCTATTCACACGGATTCTCACTGAGGCTACTCCTGTGTTCGGGGTACTTCCTGCACCCAGACTGAGATAGCTCAAACTCCTGGAGACACCTTCTGTGCCTGGACCCCTTGTCCAGACTGAATGAGCTCCCTGACTGTGTTTGCAGACACCTACTTCTGGTCTCCTAATTAAGACCTGAGTAGTTT
>JARQOD010007289.1:0-39673 GCA_033576555.1 Oophaga sylvatica | reverse complement strand
GGTACTTTTGCATTCTATACAGTCTTGCTTTTAATACATTTAGGAGGCAGTAATGGCACAGCGAATATAAAAAACGTAGGGTAGGACTGCCCCATATGAGAGTGCCTTTTTGTGGCGGGGTGGCTCAAAGAATTGATCAATTGTTTGCTAAATGTTTCATTTTAAAGTACAGTTAAAATCAATATGTGCATATTCACTTTATGTATTGCATTCTGACCATAGGCAGTGCTGGCTTCTCCCCTTTTTGTTTGATATTGGTTTGAGGCTGACCACCACTGTTTGCTGTGCGCACTGCGCCATTCTTTCTGTCTTTATTGTGATTATCTAGGCTGCTGTGTACCCATACAGCAGCCTAACCTGCCCCAGGCTCTGTTTGATTATGCACCTGTTTCTGGGCCTGGTTTACCCTTTCATCTGTAGCTGCTGGTTTGGCAGTGTGGAGGTCAGATCTGAAATATCCATATCCAGACCTGGTCGGCCTTTACCTGCGCTTGTCCTTCTGGTGCCATGGGAGTGATTCAGAAACGCTTCAGGTACATTTTGCATTTCATACAGTCTTGCTTTTAATACATTTAGGAGGCCGTAATGGCACAGCGAATATAAAAAATGTAGATAGGACTGCTCCATATGAGAATGCCTTGTCGTAGCGGGGTGGCTCAAAGAATTGATCAATTGTTTGCTAAATATCTCATTTTAAAGTACAGTTAGAAATCAATATGTGCATATGCACTTTATGTATTGTGTTCTGACCATAGGCAGGGCTGGCTTCTCCCCTTTTTTATTTAAATACTGACTAAACCCTGCTGATGCTGGCATGGCAAATGTTGCAAATTGCCTTATTTGAATTTACTGGACTGTCTTTCAAAAAGTGCCAGACTCGGGAACACCTATCCCTTTACTTGGCAACGTCGCCTGTGTTGGTGTTCTTGGGAATAGTTGTCCACATTGTTTCTCTGGCCACCTCACTACCTCTTCCTTCCTGTTGTGATGATGCAGATCCCTCTCCATTGCTCTGCTGTCTTCCCTCTGCATATCACATTCTCAGGTTGAGTCAGTGACTTCATCATCCATTACATTGTCTTCCACTTCCACACCCTGGTCCTCCTTCTGACTTTCTGTCATACCAAGATCACTATTTAGCAATTGTGTCTCATCATCATCCACCTCTTGCAACAGTAATTGCACTGTCGCCTACTTGTGAGCGTGGGTGCTCATATATGTGGGCATCGATCTCTTCTGGTCCCTCTTGAAATGGGCAGGGTGAGAGGCCATAATCTATAAATGGAAATGTTAACAGCTCTTCGGAGTGTCCAATTGTGGGATCACTTGTGTCTGGGCACTCGGCATGGAGGGGGAAAGAGGATCAGGGTGAGGATTATGTGATCCAGAAACACTGCTACTGAGACTGGACCGTGTGTAAGACAGGAAGGTGCTGGAGAAGTAACTAGAAGCATTACCTGCCATGCATCCAACAACCTGTTCACACTGGTTTGGCTTCAAGAGTGGTATTCTGTGCCACCCTACAAAGTGGGACAGGAAGCTAGATTGATATGATGTGTGTGTTTGCTGTGCTCCACGGCAGACACAGTTTAACTTTGCCCACAGCTGCAGCCTCTGCGCTCACCATCAGCATCATGTCCACTTCTCCATCCCTTACCATGTGCCTTGCCCATTTTAAATTACGTATGGCATATCCCTGTTGAAAAATCATTGCAGGATTAGTTTTTCTGAAAAATGTACCCACCTCAGATGGATTTGCTATAGTGGTGGAGCAATATAATGATGCTACTTCTAACCAACTTAGTCTTTTTTATTTTTATGCACAACTGGTACAGCACAAATGGTGTATTATATTTGTCTGCTGAAAAAATGGAACGATATTAGCACAGGAAAATTGGCCCACCTTAAATGGACTTCTAACCAACCAGCTCTGTCTTTTTTTATTTTTAGATATAAAAAAATCCAGCACTCAAAGAGTTAATGCTGAACAAAAATTTTTTATTGAGAAGCATAATCCAAAATTGTAATGTTTTGGTCCTTATTTTGATCTTCATCAGTCGGATTATGGTAGTGCGGCATAATCATGGAGTAATCATTGGTGTCTTAAACAGATAGTCCCAGAAATAAAGCGCTATGTAGTAATGGGTAGGAGCCGGTGGAATTGCTTTCTCTTTATTATTTTTATGCCTAACTGGAGTGTTATAAATGCCATATAGTATTTCACTGCTGAAAAAATTTGCAGTATTACTATTGCCGGAAAATTTGCCTACTTCAGATTGACTTCTTACACTGCAGTATTAATACAGTGATGCTATTTCTAACCAAACAAGTTTGTCTTTTTTATGCACAACTGGAGCACTATAAATGTCATATAAAATTTCACTGCTGAAAAAAATTGCAGTAATACTCTTGCAGGAAAATTTGCACACCTCAGAAGAACTGGTTACAGGAGCAATTTAGTGATGCTATTGAGATTCAACCAAGTTTGGCTGTATGCTTTTGACGCACAACTGCCGCAGTAAAAATGGTATATAGTATTTCCCTGCTCAGAACAATTTTCAGAATTAAGAGCAAACGAATATTATTAGCCCTGAAAAAGAGTTTTGGTATGAGTGGCAGGCTACAGCATAAGGGAATTGTAATTCACCCTATCCTGTCTTACACGATCACGTCAGCTCGATCTCTCCCTAAGTGCTGCTAACAGCACTATTAATATTCATTATAATCAGCCCTAAGAAGGGCTGTTGTTGTACTTGGAAGAAATACAAATGTGGTTGAATCCCTGCCCAATACGCAGATACAATTCTGTCCCTCTTTCAGCAGCACCTCTCCCTGGTCTGCCTGTTTCTGGGGTACAGTGTGAGGAGCATAGCATCACGGGTCTTATATTGATCTGATGACACTATACTGCCAGCCAATCACAGTAATGCCACAACCCAGATGGCTACGGCATTATAGTGACTGGCAGGCAATCACCACTTGTTTATTGGCTGTCTAATAGTGTTGAGCGATACGATACTGCAAATATCGGATATCGGCCGATATTAGCTGTATCGGCCTTTCGATTCCGAATACCGATATTTTCGTCATATCGGATACCGGAATCGGATTTGTCACTGTCACTATCAGTGTCCCTCGGTCGGGTCTGTCAGGAGTCAGCAGCACTTACCCGGCAGAAGATCTCCGGCGGTCACGTCATGGACTGCTTGATGGCCGCCATTATCTTCTCCCTGGCGGTCACATGCAGTTTTTCGCGATAACTGCAGTGACTGCTGGGTAATCCCGGCCGTAAAGCAGTCAGTCCGATGACGTCACCGCCGGGGAAGCAGGTAATCAGCTGTGCTGCGCCGGGATGACAGGCTCTGCCTGTCATTCTGATGTAGCAGAGCTGGATCGTCGTGGGACACTCGTTACTATGGACTGCGTCGGACAGGTGGTATACTGCTGTTTTTTTTTTTTTCATTTTTTACAGGAGATCGATGGCGTCGCAGGATGAGACTGTAATAAAAGTAATGAAAACTGTTGTTTTTTTTATTAAATTAAAAAACTTTTATATGAACATTCACCCGTCCGGGTACATCAACAATTTAACTATTTACATACAGGGACCCTGTCCGGGTTATTTATAATTCTTTGGCAGGGGTGTTCCAGGTACCACCTGGTACTCTTCTGATGCTTGCCAAACATCCGAGACACCAAGGACCACCAGGACCTGATGACGTCGTGTGGCCTGTACAGTCAAGTCGTGACCCGCTATCTGTGTCTGTGTGGCCACCTCTTTCATCTCCCTCCGGGTCTGGAGCCCTATGTCCCGGACTGAACGAACCCCAGGGGGCCTAACAGGCGCCGGGTATGGACCAGCTATAGTTGTCATGTCCATAGCTGGGGCTGCTGAGGAGACCACTGAGGGAGGCTGGGAAGATTTACGGCGTGGGGTGGGCACTTGTGCAGAGGCCTGGATGTGGGAGGCTGAAGGCTCCGAGGGTCTCACAGGTTCCTGACACTCTGGGGAGTAGGGGTCGCACCTGGTAACATTTAGGGCGTACCATCCATTGTAACCCCAGTGTCGGGTGTAAGTCACCAAGTCTCCTGGCAACAGGTCCCTCCCCGGGTGTCCTTCTGGGAGGTGAGTCTCCACGTCCCGCCGGGTCACAAAGACTTCTAAATAAAGTCCAGGCTCCTGGATGAAGCCCCAACCACCTTTCAATTTAAAGCTCCGTACTGCACCCTTACGCCGCGGCTCCCTCAGGGTTCCTTTATCTTTTCTCATCCGGTCCTTATCTGCCCGGTCCTTCTCCAGGTTACGTTGCCGAAGTTTTTGGGATTCTCGCTGCTCCCTTTGTCGCTCTGCTTCCCGCTCCCAACGTCTCCACTCTTCCTCCTGACGCCGGTTGAAATTCTCCTCCAGCATCTCCATGTCTCCACCATCAAACTGCAGCTTACGATGTCCGGTTTGCGGCAGCTCTCCTGGCGCCCCCAGTCCTGGCGGCGCTCACCTGTGGCGGAAGCAGCCGGCTCTGGAACAGATGACAGTCGGGGCTCCGGTACAGACAGGTAGACCTCTGGTGCCTGCGCGGCCTCCTCCATGAGGACAGGTGTCGCTTCTTCTGTCTCAGCGACGGGGGCAGACAGCGGGATCTGGGGTGCTGCCGGTGCAGAGTTTTTTTGCAGGAACGGGTGCCTCCACTGCGACAACGTCAACCGGATCACATTGCAAGGGCTGGGATGCCCGCACGGACTCCTCTACTAGAACGGGTGCCTCACCTTCCGGTACAGACACTTCAGGTAAGAGGGATTGGCGCCGCTCCAAGTTTAGTTTTAGGGCACGCCAGCTGGCTTCCATCCTGGTGACCTCCTCCCGGTGCCGGGCCAGGCCTCTTAGGGTATCCTCCGCTTCTTGCAGCGTAGGAGGGTTTCCAGGCCGGGTGCCCAACGGTGGTTCCGTGGCGATCGGGTCGCTTCCGTGGGGGAGAGCTCTGACTGCTCCATCCCTTCACACTTCTGCTCGTGTCCATTAGCCATCTCTGCCAAGTCACATGTGTCATTAGCATCTGGAGAGGGCCCCTCTTTTGTAGTGAGGCGGGACCTTCGTGTTAGTTTCCGCACACTGAGGAGGATGAGGAGGCGGAACTCAAGAGCTGTGGGGCACGATCTTACATTGCAGTACCATTTAGAGTGGTCGGCCATCGTTTTCACGCCACTGAGTGAGTGTACACCCACGAAGAGCACGCCCTTCTTCTTCACCAGTGCCTCGTCGTGACGCAGATATGGCGGAAAAATGGCAAATACATTCTCTGATGATTTTAGCAATTCTCAAGCACAAAACCAGTTCAATTCAGGCACACAGGACTTGCTTATAGCGAGCTACAGAATCCTGTTCTTGACGCCCAAGTTGAGTCGCACAGAGCCAGAGGTTTTGGGGGTACTCGGCACCGAGTCCGTCGACTTCTATGGGGTATGTCACGGCTTTACCCGGCAATTGAATCAGAGTCTATTTTATTATGTAGAAGTGTATAAACTATAAATATATGTATATATATATGTCACAATGACATGTATATATATATATATATATGTATTCTATGTGTGTATATTTTGTGTTTACAACGAAAGAAAGGGTCTTTTTTGTTGCGATTTTTTGTTCCCATAGACTTACATTGGACTTCCGGTATCGGAATCGGATATCGACGATATTTAGTGATATCGGCGATACCATTTCTATACGATATTTTTAGATATCGAGCAGTATTGCTCAACACTACTGTCTAAAAATAGCATAACATGCAGGGAAGGGACTCGAGCTCTAACTTCAGCATTCAAAAAATACTCGCCAAGTAACGAGCATCTTGAGCACACTCATGCTTAAGCGAATCACGAGTAGTGACAAGCACGCTCGCTCCTCACTAGTTTAGGAGATAGAGCAGATTAGACAATGATAGGCATTATAAGTGTAATATGCTTAGGGCATAC
Source organism: Oophaga sylvatica (assembly GCA_033576555.1). Lineage (NCBI taxonomy): Eukaryota > Metazoa > Chordata > Amphibia > Anura > Dendrobatidae > Oophaga > Oophaga sylvatica. The sequence continues at coordinate 33,703 of JARQOD010007289.1, read as the reverse complement.
TGTTATAAGATAGTGACTGTAGTTAAGTAGGTGAAAGGTTAAAGTGTGCCCAGCAACAGACAACTGGGGCAGACAAAGTAAAGAAGTTTGTGAAATATATCGTTGGTGACAGTTGCTTGAGGAAGTTCAAAGTGCAGTGGGCTGCTAGCAGAAGCAAGTATAAGTTATGCTGGGTAGTATGAGGTCTTATTAAACTTCCTGTGGATATTCCTGCAATATCTGGAACACAAGGCTCGAGTCGATGACTATGGAAAGCACTAACACTTCTTTTGCACAGAGGAATTTTGACGTGAAAACACATAAGGGAAAAGGATATGGATCTTGACAATATTGTGGGCTTGATGGAAAATCTCTGTGACTGACAGAAACTATTACAGCAGGGATAATTCAGGCGGAAATGGAAGTAAAGCTTCAAATGTACTGTGTTACTGAATCAAGAAACTGGGGGGTCCTGTGCCCTATACAATCTGATGTGCTTCAACTGTCAAGTAAACTTTTTAATGTTGAAATGAACCAGGTGTAACCTAAGTTGAGTGCGGCTGTTCCTGGGTATGCCAAACTGAAGACAGCAGGGGCCTATGGCTGGTGTAATTCACCTTACATGAGATAGCACATTGGGACAATGATGCAATTTATTCGTGGGGTGCAGGGATGGGAATGCAGCCCCTCAACCATGACTTCTGGCCTGCACTGCATTGAGATTGACACATAGGCTGTGCCACAGTAAATATGGAGCTGTTGAAGAGAATGCCAGCTGGCTGGGTAAAGCCCACAATTGTTGTAAATACCAACCTTCTCTGTTGATACCATTTTTCCACTTTCACAACTTTAAAATACTGAAAATGAACAGGCATTTTACATTGACTAATTTATAAATCTATTCATTACTGTGGAAAGTAGTTCTAATACAGCAGCAGTAGCAAAAATTAAAAATTAATTCTGTAGCCTGTAAACAGGAATTAGAGCACATACGCTCAAATACAGAGCAATATATGTCCCAGATCTCAGTGTTTTATTAGTTATTCAGTGATGCCTTTTTACTAATATCAGTTTGAAGACATTTGATTTACCCTCATTTAGCACTACTCTCCCAAGCGGATTATAGGAGAGAAAGCTGTGATTAGATCAATATTTCTGAACTCTGAGGGAATATCGTTTTTATTGTGATTGATTGACTGAGTAGACACTAAGTACCACTTCAATGCCTAATTAATAAAAATTAATTGAGTCATTCAGCATTTTAGTGTAGGGGTTTTGAAGTATTATTGCCCATTACATTTAGGTAAAAAAGGAGCAGTTTTAAAGAGAAGTAAATGGCACCAATTGAAGAGAAATTAGTTAATTGAAAGTCACTTCTTCTTGTGTTAAACAGGTTATACTTTCAACCTTTTTTAATGGCGTAAAACGGCACTGAAGAACTGTGTACATTTTCTTCTATGGAAAGAAATTACATTGTGTCCTCTTAGTACTTTGCTCAAATTAATTGTAGAAAAGTGTCTTGACTTCAATATTACACTATTTACCTTAATATGGTATTTTCAGTTTTCTAAAAATAAACGCACATTTTCTATTGCATTTACTTAATGTATTGATTTGCTTTCGTCATTTATAAATAAAACTGTTATGGGAGCTATTGTCTATATCATATAAAGAGACAATAATCAAAATCAAAATGCAAAGTTACATCAGTATACAAAGCAAAAATTATGTTTGCATATTAATCATATTTTAACATAAAAGTTGGTTAATCATGCCAGCTATTAAGTGATAGAAGCTGCAGTGGTTTATAAAGCAAGCAAGCAAGTAAACACAACTGCACTTTGAGCAGGCTAACATTGAATATATGAATCTGTACTGCTATATCTATTATATTTATAATATTAAGGTAATTAGCACACAGTTTGATCAGTTTTGACTAGAGTTGAGCGAAACAGGTCGGTCAGATTCAAAAGTCGACGATTTTAGCCAAAGTCGGGTTTCGTTGGCCGAAACCCGACCATAGCGTGAAGTCGGCCGAGCGGTCGTCCGACCCCAGCGCCCAGGTCGGATTTCCCCGAATGCTTGCAGGCACCTTTTTTTCATCAATGAGCAAGGACGTACACTGTGGACAATGAGATGACATGTGCAGCGGTGCCGCGCGGCTTTGAGCGGCGCTGGATTCAAATCCCCCGCCATTGGCTGAGCGGTGCCACCCGGCTTTGGTATGTGTGTGTGTGCGAGGCTGTGTGTGTGTGTATGTGTGTATGCAGGCATCGTTCGATGGGACTACAAGTCCCATCCGGCTATGCCTGCTACACTGTCAGTGAGTGACACATTAGCCAATGATGGGACAGTAGTAGTCCCATCATCAGGCTAATGTGTTGAATGTAAAAAAAAAACATACATTATATACAAAACATACAGAACATACAACATATAACACATAACATACATATAACATACAACATATAACACAGAACATACATATAAACATACAAAAACATATAACACAGAACATACATATAACATACAACACAAACATACAAAACACATACATACAATAACATAAAACATAACATATCAGACACATACATATAAACAACATACAACATCATAACATACAACACAACATACAGAACATACATATAACACATAACTACAGAATATACATATAACATACAACACAACATACAGAACATACAATAACACATAACATACAGAACATACATATAACATACAACACAACATACGAACATACATATAACACATAACATATACAGATATACAAATAAACATAACAACACAACATACAAGAAACATAAGATAACAGACAACATAAACATACAGAACATACATATAACATACAACACAACATACAGAACATACATATAACACATAACATATGGAGCATGCATATAACACATATAACACATAACATACAGAACATACATATAACACACAACATACCGAACATACATATAACACATAACATACAGAACATACATATAACACATAACATACAGAACATACATATAACATACAACACAACATACAGAACATACATATAACACATAACATACAGAAATGCATATAACACATTAACACATAACATACAGAACATACATATAAACACAACATACCGAACATACATATAACACATAACATACAGAACATACATATAACATACAACAAACATACAGAACATACATATAACACATAACATACAGTACATACATATAACATTCAACATATAACATACAGAACATATATACAATACATAACATACAGAACCTACATATAACATACAACACATAACATACAGAACATACATATAACATACAACAGATAACACACAGAACATACTTATAACACATAACATACAGAACCTACATATAACATACAACACATAACATACAGAACATACATATAACACATAACATACAGAACATACATATAACATACAACACAACATACAGAACATACATATAACACATAACATACAGTACATACATATAACATACAACACATAACATACAGAACATACATATAACATACAACAGATAACATACAGAACATACTTATAACACATAACATACAGAACCTACATATAACATACAACACTAACATACAGAACATACATATAACACATAACATACAGAACATACATATAACATACAACACAACATACAGAACATAATATAACACATAACATAAGAACATACATATAACATACAACACAACATACAACATACATATAACACACACATACATATAACAGTACATACATATAACATACAACACATAACATACAGAACAAACATATAACACATAACATATAGAACATACATATAACATACAACACATAACATACATATACACAGTACATACATATAACATACAACACATAACATACAGAACATACATATAACACATAACATACAGAACATACATATAACATACAACACAAACATCACAGAACATACATATAACACATAACATACAGACATACATATACACATAACATACAGAACATACATAAAACAACAAACATACAGAACATACATATAACATACAAACAACAAACACATAACACATAACATAAAACATACATAACAACACAATAACATACAAACACAACATACAGAACATACATACAAACACATAACATACAGAACATACAAAACATACAACAACATACAGAACAACAAAACAATAACATAAACTAACATACATACATAACATACAACAAACATACAGAACATACATATAACACATAACATACAGACATACATATAACATACACATATAACATACAGAACATACATATAACACAAACATAACAAACAAATATAAACACATAACATACAGAACATACATATAACACAATAACATACAGAACATACATATAACAACAACATAACATACAGAACATACATATAACACATAACATACAGACACATAACAATATAACACAAACATACAACAGAACATAAATACACAACATACGAAATACATATAACACAACAACAGAACATACATATAACAACAACACATACAGAACATACATATAACATAACAACAAACAACATAATATAACACATAACATACAGAGATCATAAACACATAACAACAGAACATACAGAAACATACAAACAAAACATACGAACATACATATAAAACAACAATAACAACAGACATACATATAACACATAACATACAAACATACATATAACATACAACACATACATACAGAACATACATAAACACATAACATACAGACATACATATAACATAAACACAACATACAGAACATACATAAACACAAACATACAGAACATACATATAACACATAACATACAGAACATACATATAACATACAACACAACATACAGAACATACATATAACATACAACACAACATACAGAACATACATATAACACATAACATACAGAGCATGCATATAACACATAACATACAGAACATACATACAACACATAACATACCAAACATACATATAACATACAACACATAACATGCAGAACATACATACAACACAACAGATAACATACAGAACATACTTATAACACATAACATACAGAGCATACACATAACATACAACACAGAAAATATACACTACCGGTCAAAAGTTTAGGGTCACTTAGAAATGTCCTTATTTTTGAAAGAAAAGCAGTTTTTTTCCAATGAAGCTAACATTAAATGATTCAGAAATACACTCTATACAGTGTTAATGTGGTAAATGACTATTCTAGCGGCAAACGTCTAGTTTGTAATGCAATATCTTCATAGGTGTATAGAGGCCCATTTCCAACAACCATCACTCCAGTGTACTTATGGTATTTTGTGTTCGCTAACTGTGTAAGAAGGCTAATAGATGGTTAAAATACCCTTTAAAACCCTTGTGCAAGTATGTTAACACAGCTGAAAACCGTTTGGTTGATTAGAGAAGCTATAAACCTGACCTTCCTTTGAGTTTATTGAGAATCTGGAGCATTACATTTGTTGGTTCCATTAAACTCTCAAAATGGCCAAAAAAAAAGAACTTTCTTGTGAAACTCGACAGTCTATTCCTGTTCTTAGAAATGAAGGCTATTCCATGCGAAAAATTACCAAGAAACTGAAGAATTCATACAATGGTGTGTAGTACTCCCTTTAGAGGAGTGCACAAACAAGCTCTAACCAGAGAAGAAAGACAAGTGGGAGGCCCCGCTGCACAACTGAGCAACAAGACAAGTACATTAGAGTCTTTAGTTTGAAAAATTGACGCCTCACAGGTCCTCAACTGGCAGCTTCATTAAACAGTACACATTAAACGCCAGTGTCAACATCTACAGTGAAGAGGCGATTTGGGGATGCTGGCCTTCAGGGCAGATTGGCAAAACAAAAGCCATATTTAAGACTGGCTTAAATGAAAGGAAAAGATTAATATGGGCAAAAGAACACAGACATTGGACAGAGGAATATTGGCTTTTGTTTTGCCAATCTGCCCTGAAGGCCAGCATCCCCAAATCGCCTCTTCACTGTAGATGTTGACACTGGCGTTTAATGTGTACTGTTTAATGAAGCTGCCAGTTGAGGACCTGTGAGGCGTCAATTTTTCAAACTAAAGACTCTAATGTACTTGTCTTGTTGCTCAGTTGTGCAGCGGGGCCTCCCACTTGTCTTTCTTCTCTGGTTAGAGCTTGTTTGTGCACTCATCTAAAGGGAGTACTACACACCATTGTATGAATTCTTCAGTTTCTTGGTAATTTTTCGCATGGAATAGCCTTCATTTCTAAGAACAAGAATAGACTGTCGAGTTTCACAAGAAAGTTCTTTTTTTTTGGCCATTTTGAGAGTTTAATGGAACCAACAAATGTAATGCTCCAGATTCTCAACAAGCTCAAAGGAAGGTCAGGTTTATAGCTTCTCTAATCAATCAAACGGTTTTCAGCTGTGTTAACATACTTGCACAAGGGTTTTAAAGGGTATTTTAACCATCTATTAGCCTTCTTACACAGTTAGCGAACACAAAATACCATAAGTACACTGGAGTGATGGTTGTTGGAAATGGGCCTCTATACACCTATGAAGATATTGCATTACAAACTAGACGTTTGCCGCTAGAATAGTCATTTACCACATTAACACTGTATAGAGTGTATTTCTGAATCATTTAATGTTAGCTTCATTGGAAAAAAACTGCTTTTCTTTCAAAAATAAGGAAATTTCTAAGTGACCCTAAACTTTTGACCGGTAGTGTATATAACATACGACACATTACATACAGAACATACATATAACACATAACATACAGAACATGCATATAACATACAACAGATAACATACAGAACATACTTATAACACATAACATACAGAACCTACATATAACATACAACACATAACATACAGAACATACATATAACACATAACATACAGAACATACATATAACATACAACACAACATACAGAACATACATATAACACATAACATACAGAGCATGCATATAACACATAACATACAGAACATACATATAACATACAACACATAACATACAGAACATACATACAACACATAACATATCGAACATACATATAACATACAACACATAACATGCAGAACATACTTATAACACATAACATACAGAGCATACACATAACATACAACACAGAAAATATATATAACATAAGACACATTACATACAGAACATACATATAACACATAACATACAGAACATACATATAACATACAACAGATAACATACAGAACATACTTATAACACATAACATACAGAACCTACAATAAACATACAAACACATAACATACAGAACATACATATAACACATAACATACAGAACATACATATAACATACAACACAACATAACAGAACATACATATAACACATAACATACAGAACATACATAACAACACATAACATACCGAACATACATATAACATACAACACATAACATGCAGAACATACATATAACACAACAGATAACATACAGAACATACTATAACACATAACATACAGAACATACATATAACATACAACACAACATACAGAACATACATATAACACAACATACAGAGCATGCATATAACACATAACATACAGAACATACATATAACATACAACACATAACATACAGAACATACATACAACACATAACATACCGAACATACATATAACATACAACACATAGCATACAGAACATACTTATAACACATAACATACAGAGCATACACATAACATACAACACATAACATACAGAACATACATATAACACATAACATACAGAACATACATACAACATACAACACATAACATACAGAACATATATATAACATACGACACATTACATACAGAACATACATATAACATGCAACACATAACATACAGAACATACATATAACACATAACATACAGAACATACATGCAACATACAGAACATACGGTACATACACATAACATACAGTACATACATATAACATACAGAACATAACAGAAAATTGTTAGGGAGCCCACGCCATTTTTTTCCCATTTTTTTTTAATTAACGCTATTGCGTGAAGATTTTGTGTGTGTGTGCGCGTGTGTCTTTAACTAATTATGTACCATTCTATCTATTATCTATGTAATATCTATCTAATAGATAATAGATAGATAGATAATAGAAATAGATAATAGATAGTAGATAATAGATAGATAGATAGATAGATATAGATAGATGATAGATAGATAGATAGATAGATAGATAGATAGATAGATAGATAGATAGATAATAGATAGAAGATAGACAGATAGAAGATAGATAGACAGATAGATAATAGATAGATAGATAATAGATAGATAGATAATAGATAATAGATGATTGATAGATAGATAGATAATAGATAGATAGTAATAGATAATAGTTAGATGATAGATAGATAGAATATAGATAGATAGAAGATAGAAGAAAATAGATAGATAATATATAGATAGATATTACATAGATAATAGATAGATAGAATGGTACATAATTAGTTAAAGACACACGTGCACACACACACACAAAATCTTCACGCAATAGCGTTAATTTAAAAAAAAATGGGAAAAAAATGGCGTGGGCTCCCTCACAATTTTCTGCGCCATAGGGGGAAAGCCGACGGCTCGGGCCAATATTTCTAGCCTGGGAAGGGGTTAATACCCATGGAGCTTCCCAGGCTATGAATATCAGCCCGCAGCTAGCCTTTACTGGCTATTAAAATAGGGGGACCCCCCAAAAAATGGCGTAGGGTCCCCCAGTATTTTATAGCCAGAAAGGCTACGCAGACAGCTGCGGGCTGATATTCATAGCCTAGGAAGGGACCATGGATATTGGCGCACCCCCCTAGCTAAAAATACCAGCACCCAGCCACCCCAGAATTGGTGCATCTGTAGGATGCGCCCATTCCGGCACTTAGCCCCTGTCTCCCACTCCCCTGTAGCGGTGGGATATGGGGTAATAAGGGGTTAATATTATCTTGCTATTGTAAGGTGACGTTAAGCCCGGTTAATAATGGAGAGGCGTCAATAAGACGCCTATCCATTAGTAATCTTATATTAATAAAGGGTTAAAAAAACACACATAAGAATAAAGTATTTTAATGAAATAAAACACAACATGGTTTTCATATCTTTATTACACGCTCAGATCCAAGCGACGCCCTGTTCTCCTGTAATAAAAAGTAAAAAATAAAACACCCTATACTCCCTGTCCGACGCAGTCCAATTAATAACGAATGTCCCATGACAGTCTCCCCTATAGAAAAATGACATCAGGTGATGCCACTGTCTGTAGGGCCTCCCAGTGATGCACTGACAGGAGACAATGGCTCCTGCAGTACATCACTGAAGTTACCTGAGTTCATTCTCTCACTTTATGGCAATGCTGCGTGGGAATTTTCTCACCCAGCATTGCCAGTGAGAGAATGAATGGAAGTGACGTCTGTTATGTACGGTAGCTGAGGAGGACAGGAACAACAGCAGGGCAGCCGAACACCTGAGATGTTGGTAACTAATGGGTTGCAGAAACCTGAACTAACCACTAGAGTTGAGCGATACTTTCCGATATCAAAAAGTATCGGATCGGAATGGGTATCGCCGATACCCAAAAAATATCGGCGATACCCGATACAGATACCGGAAATCCAATGTAAGTCTATGGGAACAAAATATCGGAATTAAAAAAAAAACATTCTTGCCTTGTTGGTTAATTGTACATGAAGGAAAACAACAAAGAGTAATGTAGAATGTATTGGGGGAGGTTGAGGAGACATTAAAGGCATAGATGTTTAACCCAATCAACTGGAATAGCATTAATATTTTTTTTTTTAAAGATGTTCGGATTGACGAAGAAATTGACAATGTTGTTAACCTTTTTTATATTTTGGCAAATATGTATGTTTCACAACTTCCATTCTCTTCACCTTTTTAACTTTTGCCACACTTTCTCCTTCATAATCTTCAGCAGCATCATCTTTTTCATCAAATTATTCTTCATCTTCACCTTCTTTATCTTCTTCTTAAACTTCTTGCTATTCATTTTTTTGTTAACATTACTCATATTGTTCTTATTAAACTATTATTCTTCTTCATATTCTACTTCTTCATCTTCTTCCTCTTCATCTTCTTCATCATATTTTATTTGTGACAGAGATTCCTATACTTGTAATCTGTAAAAGTATGAATTTTTCATCCTTCCGTTCTTGCTGTCACAAAAGATTTAAATTACAACAGTATTTGTCCGTGTTCAGTTAGCCTGCAGCAGCAGGCATTTTCCAGGGGCACCACGAGGAGGAACGGACTCACCCCCATACACTGCTTAGTCTTCTTCTGCTTATAATTTAGAGCATATATTTTGCTCTTCATTTTGGTCTTATACTTCATGTTCTTCTGCTTTTGATCTTCTGCTTATTGTTCTTCTGTCTCTTTTTCTGTATCTTGTAGTTTGTCTTAACTTTCTTTGTCCTGTTGGTGATGTTCTTCTGGGTAATCTTTTATTTATTCTTTGTGATGGTGTTCAGGCTGGTTGGCTTGATGCTCGTCGTCCTTGTGGTCGTTCATCTTCTTCGGGGTGGTCATCAGGGTCGTCGTCGTCTTCATTGTTGGAGATCCAGAGTGATTACCCAAGAAAAACATTTAAAAAATCTTCAATTTGTAAATGTAGCTGAAGGTACAAGAAGGCTGACTAACTTCCGAGAACCAGCTGACGTTACTGGAACCCGGACGGGTACCAGATGGTACAAAAGACAATGGAAGTAACAAGGACCAGCTGACTGTGCTGGAACCGGAGGGGCAGCAGAAGGAAAAGAGCCAATGGCACAACCGAGGACCAGCTGACGTTACTGGGACACGGTTACTAAGCAGGAGGTACCTGTGCTCCAAAGCACTACCAAGGACCAGCAGACGTTGCTGGAACTCGGATACCGAGATGGAGGCACCTAGGCCAAAGGCACTGCGGAGAACCAGCTGACGGTACTGGAATCCGGACGGGTAGCAGAAGGTACAAGAGCCAATGGAAGTAACGAGGACCAGCTGACTGTGCTGGAACCCGGAGGGGCAGCAGAAGGAAAAGAGCCAATGGCACAACCGAGGACCAGCTGACGTTACTGGGACACGGTTACTAAGCAGGAGGTACCTGTGCTCCAAAGCACTACCAAGGACCAGCAGACGTTGCTGGAACTCGGATACCGAGATGGAGGCACCGTAGGCCAAAGGCACTGCGGAGAACCAGCTGACGTACTGGAACCCGGACGGGTACCATAAGGCACCCATGAAAATGTACGTTGACAGGCCGCAAGCCGTCCGCAGTTACCGAATCACACAGTCCTACAGTGGTGCTTGTCCTATTGTCACAACTGAAACAGCCTTTATTTACATATCCCACAGCACACATAGGAATCACCTAAACTGCAGGCACCATAGAGTCGGCTAACCCGAATGCAACACGACAGGACAACTTATTGGAGGCTAATTGACTGTTGACACTGCCAGGAAACAGCTGTCGTGATGTAACCAGGCTGGGCAGGAGTCAGTACCCGTGCCAAGTACTTCCGAGCAACAACTGGCGGTGTTGGAGCCCAGGAATGAGAAGAGAACAGGGTGGAGGCATCAGGACTGTTTGCCGTACACACAGCAGGGGAACAGCTGACATTACTGAACCCCAGTAACACAGGAGCAAGTGTTGACTGTGCTAACAGCACTTCCGAGCAACAACTGGCGGTGTTGGAGCCCAGGGATGAGAAGAGAACAGGGTGGAGGCAGCAGGACTTTTTGCCGTTCACACAGCAGGGGAACAGCTGACATTACTGAACCCCAGTAACACAGGAGCAAGTGTTGACTGTGCTAACAGCACTTCTGAGCAACAACTGGCGGTGTTGGAGCCCAGGGATGATAAGAGAACAGGGTGGAGGCAGCAGGACTTTTTGCCGTACACACAGCAGGGGAACAGCTGACATTACTGAACCCCAGTAACACAGGAGCAAGTGTTGACTGTGCTAACAGCACTTCGAGCAACAACTGGCGGTGTTGGAGCCCAGGGTCAAGGAGGATGTTTAAATACTAGATCAAGTATTTTCCTTGTTACGTGTCAATTAAAAATGTCTATACTCCAAACAAGAGAAAGATAACCTTTACTACCATAAGATGATGATTTCAGTAAAAAAAATCTAGATAAATAAAGAATTGACAAACATAAACGCATACATTAACATGTTTAACAGCAATGCAAACCACAAAATAAATTGTTAAGGAATCTGCTATACGGTTGTAAATAAAAGCATACAAGTACATATCAGAATCCATTAATGATGGATAAGTAGCAGTATGTACACCATTTTTATTGTATAGACAATGAATGTCTGACTTCAAAACATCATCAGCATTACAAGTTATCTGTGACATTCATAAAATGTTACATTTGCTGAATAATGTCACTAAACAGTTTATAAAAATTATACAATTTCCATCATGTAATACTCATAATATGTGCTAATAATCATTTTTATTAACAAACATAACCTTTAAAAAGTGCATAGTGCATAGTGAAAATTGCTATTTATGCCTGACTGTCGACTTTGAAGCATGACAACGGATAGATAAGGTATATATAGATGAGACTGCATAGCCACAGATGGTGAATGGCGATGTAATACTGTACCTCAATAAAGTGTGCGTCACTACTACATAAATTTTTTTATATAGCTTTATAAACAGGGTACGTGCATGTATGCTTGCGCCTTTGTTTGGACGCACAGACTGCCTTCCTGCTGTGACGCGTTGGGTAGTGAACAGTTGTGTGCAGTGTTAACTGTAGTCTGAGGTTTTCATTTTTGTAGTGCAGATCAGGCTCCAGTTAGTTCTTCAACCACTGCTGTTTGTAGTCTGCTGAGCGTGTGTCACTGCCTCATCCTTGACATTTTTCTCTAATTGGTGCTGCTCCATTCTATTTCAAATAACTCAAATCTATTAGTGTGACGCACTTCCATCCGTATACAATACATTGGTTGCAAACACTATAGAAGTACACAAAGGGACCTTTCACACCTAGTGAACAGTTGTGTGCAGTGTTCACTGTAGTCTCTGCGGAATAACCACACTTAGGCCTTATAACTTTTCTGACTTTCTTTATCAATCTACCAAGATGAAGAAGGCAGGGAGTAAGGCACGTGGTCGTGGCCGTGGAGTTTCAGCAGGGAGAGGACGTGGGGATTCTGTGGCTGCTGCCGCCCCCAGTGACACAGCATCCACCAGTTTTCCCCGTGAGCGTTCCTTTATGCGCACTTTTGTAGGAGGTTGGCGTACCCCCTGCTGCGGGAAGAACAAATTGAAGCCGTTGTTGGTTGGATGGCAGCCAATGCATCGACTTCAATTGCTTCCACCTCCTCTCAGGACAACAGCACTGTTGAGCAACCATCTGTCTCTTCACCGCCTGCCAAATTGCCCAGGCAGTCAGAGAGTTCTGTACAAGAGCCAGCTGAGTCTCTGCTTCTGATCTCAGAATCTGTTGGCTTGCAAACAGGGGCCCAGCCAAGCAGCATTCTGGAATGTGAAGAAGAGGGAGTATGCAGTGATGCGCAACAGCTGTGTCTCTCTGAATCTGAAGAGGCGGGTGAGCCAGTGCCGATGGTCAGCACACCGCAGAACGCATCTAATGATGATGAGACTCAGGTGCCAGTTTCTGTTGAGCATGGTGCTGGCCAGACCACCCAACAGCAGCAGGTGTTGGAAGAGGGTAGTGGAGATGATGAGGTCCAAGACCCAACATGGCGTGAGGAACTGGAAGGTGGTGGGAGCAGCTCTGAGGAAGAGATTGCCCCAACGGTACAAACAGGAGGGAGAGTTAGTCTGCAGACTCGGTTGCCTGTAGCCTCCAGTTTGGCACCTGTTCGGAGCAGTTCTCTTCCAAAAGTCAAAACGGGCGCTCCCAGGACTTGCACTGTGTGGTCCTTTTTTGACACACTTGCAGATGATATTTGCTATGTCAAATGCAAGCTGTATAATCAAAAAGTAAAAAGAGGTAAAAGTGTCAGTAACCTCAATACCTAATATGTGGAAACATGTGCGGAAAAAGCACGTAGTTGAGTTACAAAGACACACTGGAGATGTAGGCCAACCTACAGCAGCACCTACATCTTCAGGTCGTGTTGGACCTCTTCCTCCAGCTCACACACAGCTGGTTCGGCTTCCTCACAGGATCGCCATGGAAGAACCTCGGTCACTGTTGTCGAGAGACAAAGTGTTATTCCACCCACAGCAGCAAGTTCCCTGTCATCCTCACACTCCCAGGCCACAAAACAGCCATCGGTAGCACAGGCATGGGATAAAAGACGGACATACTTTATTATTATAATTATTATTATACATTTATATAGCGCAATTTATTCCATGGCGCTTTACATATGAAAAGGGGAAAAATATAGACAGGTACTATAAACATGTGCTGGACAAGGGACACACAAGTACAGAAGGAGAGAGGACCCTGCCGGCGAGGGCTCACAGACTGCAGGGATGGGTGAGAATACACTAGGAAAGGGTAGAGCTGGTCGTACGATGGTTCAGTACACTGAGGATCATTGCAGGTTGTAGGCTTGTCGGAACAGGTGGGTCTTCAGGTTTTTCTTGAAGGTCTCCGTTGTTGGTGAAAGTCTAATGTTTTGCGGCAGGGAGTTCCAGAGTATGGGGGAAGCCCGGGAGAAGTCTTGTATGCGTTTGTGGAAAGAAGAGATGAGGGGGGAGTCGAGAAGGAGATCTTGAGAGGATCTAAGGTTGCGTATAGGTAGGTAGCGGGAGACCATGTCACAGATGTATGGAGGAGAAAGGTTGTGGATGGCTTTGTATGTCATGGTTAAGGTTTTGAACTGGAGCCTCTGGGCAATAGGGAGCCAGTGAAGGGCCTGGCATAGGGGGGAGGCTGGGGAATAGCAGGGAGACAGGTGGATTAGTCGTGCAGCAGAGTGTAGGATGGACTGGAGTGGTGCCAGAGTGCTAGAGGGGAGGCCAGACAGTAGGAGGTTGCAGTAGTCGAGGCGGGAGATGATAAGGGCGTGCACTAGTGTTTTTGTGGTTTCATGGTTGAGGAATGAGCGGATCCGGGAAATATTTTTGAGTTTGAGGCGGCAGGAGGTGGCAAGGGCTTGGAGATGTGGTTTGAAAGAGAGGGCAGAGTCGATGATCACCCCAAGGCACCGAGCATGTGGGACTGGGGAAAGCGAGCAGCCATTGACATTGATGGATAGGTCTGGTGGGGGGGTAGAGTGAGATGGGGGAAAGATGATGAATTCTGTTTTGTCCATGTTCAGTTTGAGAAAGCGAGCAGAAAAGAAGGCTGAGATAGCAGACAGACACTGTGGGATTTTGGTCAGTAGGGAGGTGAGGTCAGGTCCAGATAGGTAGATCTGTGTGTCATCGGCGTAGAGGTGATACTGCAAGCCGTGGGATTCTATGAGCTGTCCCAGGCCGAAGGTGTAGAACACCGACAGACAGGGGGCGAGGTGGTGTGTGAGAGGGAGACACTAAATGTTCGGTCTGTTAGGTATGATGAGATCCAGGATAGGGCCAGGTCTGTGATGCCAAGAGATGAGAAAATCTGTAGCAGGAGGGAATGGTCCACAGTGTAGAAGGCAGAAGACAGGTCCAGGAGAAGGAGGACAGAGTAGTGTCGCTTGCTCTTGGCGGTTAGCAAGTCGTTAGTGACTTTAGTTAGGGCGATAGAGTGATGCGGTGATAGTCGTTACAGTGTAGTGAATGAGTGGCCCAGAGTGAAAGGGAGGAGACAGTTAAGGATTAGCTGTTCCAGTAGTGTGAGGATAGGGGGAAGAGATATTGGTTCTGGGGAAATAGGATCCGGAAGTGATGGGTCGAGAGGGGCGTTTGAGGATGGTGGTTGAAGCATGTTTGAAGAGAAGGGAAAGACACCATCGAAGGAACGGTTGAAGAGTGTGTGAGAGGGAGTGAAGCTGTGACAATAAGTTGGGATGGGAGGTGGACGGGAGTGGGTCAAGTGCGAACGTTGTGCGTGTGTCTTGACAGAGAGTGGAGAAAAGAGCTTCTGTCATGGTGAGAACGTGGTTTTGGAAAGGCTGGAGTGAGGTAGGGCATTGGGTGGATGGGGGCCCAAAGCCTTCTTGAGTAGTATCAATCTTGCTTAAGGGAGCAAAGTCTTCGGCAGAAATGAGGAGAAGAGGGGCTAGGGCTGAGGAGAACATAGAAGGGTTGGAAGAGTGTGTTTAGGGAGAGAAATGGGAGGATATGAGAGATGAGAAGTAAGTTTGTTTTGGGCGGCAGTGAGCGTGGATGAAATTTGGCGAGGACGCTGAATGCTAGGTGTCGGAGAAAGGTCCGTCTTCCATCGTCGAGTAACTGGAAGCCGCTCGTCTTTGGCAGCCGGTCACAGGTGCTTGTTGATGTCGTGTTTGACTCGCGTCAGGGGGCGGCCAAATCAAGTGGATTTTATTGTGGTTCTAAAATGGTAGCAGCAGGATCTGTGTCATAGTGAGGCTATTCTGTGAGAGGGCAGAGTACTCAGACAGCGATGTAATGAGGATATGAAATTCTGCGAGGGTGGGTGATTTGTGGGTGGGGATGGACTTAGAGGAGGGAGAGAATGTCAGATGTTTGGGATGCAGGAAGCAGTGAGTGGGAGTTAGTGAAGAGTGGTGAAGGGAAGAGGCGGTGAAGTAAGGTCAGGTGTGGACGGCCTTGTGAGTGGCCAGTGGAGGCCATTGATGAGGCGAGGGAGACGTGAGCGAATAAGTTTGAGAAGCTGGTTGCGGGGGAAGTGTAAATGGGGAGGTGAATCGGCCTGAAATGCTATGGATGTATCAATCTGAGTAAAGAGAGCAAGTGTGGAGTAGTTGAGAAGGGAGTGGCAAGTTCCGGGGGCGGTAGATGAGACATGGAGGTTGAGAGTGAGGGATGAGATCGGGAGGAGTGCATCGAACGAGGGAAAAGCTAGCGGAGGTGGTATTTGATAGAAGATAAAGGAGCAGGTATCCATCAGAGTAATCAATCTCCTTCACCCGTTTTTGCCCTGCCGAGGGGTGTGGAAGATGCCATCCACCATAGAAATGCCAGCTCGGAGTTGCTGAGTCAAGCGTAAGCCTTATAAAGTGATGCCAGGAAGGGAGTTTGTTGTTGATACGAGTTTCGTGATAATGAAGTTTCTTGAGCGAGCGTGCGTTCCTATAGTGCCCGGTTAGGCCGTGACTGTGGGTGAGGGTGTGATGGATAGGTATGAGGTTGACTAGGGTTTTTCAAAAAGTGTGGGCAAAACGTGGATCGGCAGGGTGTTGAAATGAGTGTGGGGATGTGTTGAGGGGGCCAGGATTTGGGATACATCGCCAGCGATGAGGAGTAGCAGACAGAGAGTTAGAAGGTGGGAGCTGGATAAGCCATGGTGTGGCCGTGTGTGTCTTGGTAAAAAGGATTGTATGTGGAGGAACAGTTCTGAGGGAAAGGTGAGATGGCTGGGTAGAATGGAGGGGGAAATGACTAATTCCTTACTAGGTGGGGGGATTACAGGGGATAGGAAGAAAGAAAGGAGGATGGGGGTGAAAGTGATAAGAAAATGAAACATAGTGGTTTTATAATCTAATAAGAAAAATAAACACTGGCGCTAAACCTAAAAAATGTGTATATCTCAAGGTGAGCGTAAGAAACTATGAACACAAAAGGGAAAAAAAAAAAAAAAAAAAATGAAAATCTTAGTGGCTTAGAAGCTGCTGGCAATTAAAAGTAGGCTCTGTGCTAACCTACTAGGGTTAATAAACAAAAAATATAAAAATAAATGCCGCGCTAACTAAGAACACCTGATAGAAACTAACAATATTGGACAAAGAGAATAAAAAGAGGAGAACTCACTGTCAAAAGTAGGATTGCTCGAAAATTGTAGATTATGACTTTGGGTAAATGCTAAAATAATAATAAAATAACCAGTGAATTATTAAATAAAGCAAAATGTTAAGTTATACCTCATATATTGTACTTACTAGTACTTATGAAATGGATACTCACAAGATGAAGCTAGATGTGTACATGGATGATAGAACACACTGAGTGACCAAATTCAGTGGTGCCACAGTAGAAGGTTGTATATACTTGCGTAGATAGGATAAATGCCTATAACAGATGGAACTTTGCTAGTAATTAACTGCTTATTCAAGTAGTGATTAGTCGCAGTGATGTTATACTCACTGCGGTGCCAGAGGGAGAAGTATATATCCCGACGTGGACTTTAAGAAGATGAGTGTCTGTACCAAGTAATTGCTAATCCTGGGAGCTTGCTATAATGAGCGTTAGAAAATGATTGTATGTTCATACAGAGGGTTCATATGATAATGGCAAGTGCCATTGTACTCACTGAGTGAAGATTGGATCTGTGTGACTGCAGGAAAAGCCTCTGCATAGAGAGCGTTGGTGCGGTGGAGGTCGGCAAAACTCTCGGCGCGCCCCGGCCGGAAGCTGCGCCGAGGTAGCGACAAGAAGGGCGGGACAATGGGGTGACGTCACCAATTTGTCTTGCGCACATAAGATTGCATAAGATTACAGGGGCTATGTTCGGCTGACGCGTTTCTAGGGACTGCTATCCCTCTTCATCAGAGCTATAGCTCCCTGCATTGCCTTGCTTCTATATATAGATGAACGCTAATGAGGCTGTCCTGCATATAGATCCTAATTAGAATAGGTGACTGATAGTATTAACTGGAGGAGTAAACCTGTAATGATTTTGCTGGTACAATTACACCCATAGATTGCAAAAAATATATACTACACTAAGACCGACGAAAAATGTTGGAATTGTATCCTATGAAGTGAATACTAAAGGTAAAATAAATGTGTATATTCAGATAAAAATAGAAATGGAGAATAAAAAATATATATATTAACTTTATTAGGACACTTTAAAAAATAGACCGGTGAATTAGTGATTCTTTTAAAAGAAAACTTGGAAATAAAAATTAGGAACAAAAATTAATTAAAATTAAAATTAAACCTGCACTGATAGTGCTGGTAAGATGCCAACTGAAGTACTGAAAATATGAAAAGGAAATACTTGTTTGTGTACAAAATAGAAGTTATAAGAATAAAAATAGAAACATCTTGCTTTATTAACACACTTTTAGAGAAAGGTTGAACACATAGATGAGTAATTGTTTGAACCTACACTGATAGTGCTGGTAGAATTCTTTTAGAGGAAGATTCAACACATTGATGAAAAATTGTTTGATCCTGCACTGATAGTGCTGGTAGAATTCCACCTAGGTTCTAAGAAAGAAAAATAAAAAAATAAATAAATAAATTAAAAAAAAAAAAAAAAAAATGAATAAATAAGAAGGAATCAACAAAGCAAAAAGAATTGGGCTTGTACTGGTAGTATTGCACCAATAGTACCGGTAGGCTTCTACTCATGTTTGTAATGGCGAAAACGAATATAAAATATACAAATATTTAGTTTGAATTAGTTAAAAGCATAGAGCTCAATCTCGTGATTGAGTCCCTTTGGAGCAAGTGTATCAAGGGTGAAGATCCAACGAGATTCAGTCCTGGACATACACTTGATATAGTCACCACCTCTCCATTGTTTCGGGACCAATTCAATACCATAGAAAGAACTGCCCACACATGTTTTATTATGTCTTTCAAGATAATGCCGTGACAGTGGGTGCCCAATGAACTCTTTTTGAATATTAATCAGATGTTCCTTGATCCGCACTTTAAGCGGTCTTTTTGTGCGACCCACATAGAGTTTATTGCAAGGCATTTAAGGATGTAAATTACGCCTTTAGATTCGCACGTGATTACGGACCTGATGTTGAACATCACAGTTCCACTAATATCAGTGAAAATGGATTGAACCTTAGTGCTGCCCTTGGTATGAAGGCATCCATAGCATTTTCCACACGGTATGAAACTGGTAATTTGTGAGACTGGTAATGACCTGTTCGTACTAGTATTGACCGGCTTTGTTGTAGGGGCAAGGAGGAGGCCCAGATTTTGGGCCTTCGTATATATAAACCTAGGATGTTCCGGCAAGAGCTTACCTATAGATTTGTCCCCTTGTAGTATGGACCAGTGTTTTCTGATTATATTTTTGAATTTCCTATGATCCGAGTGAAATTGGGTCACAAATGATAATTGAGCTATTTGTTCCTCAATTGTTGATGGGGTTGAGTCTTTCTTGTATCTATAAATAGTTGTGTCCCTAGCGATGTTAGCAACCTCATGTTTTTATAGGCTTAATACAGCTGCATTATATCCTTTTACTAAAAATTCAGCCGTCAGTTGGTCCGTCTCAGTGTGGTAATTGCTGATATTGGTGCAATTGCGTCTAATGCGCATGAACT
Source organism: Oophaga sylvatica (assembly GCA_033576555.1). Classification (NCBI taxonomy): domain Eukaryota; kingdom Metazoa; phylum Chordata; class Amphibia; order Anura; family Dendrobatidae; genus Oophaga; species Oophaga sylvatica. The sequence continues at coordinate 13,357 of JARQOD010007289.1, read as the reverse complement.
GGCCCCTCGGGATGGACGTGAGCCAGGTGGGTAGGTGACAGCTGGACATGTGGATGAAGCTATTTGAATCTACATCCTTGCGAAAGCATTTGGTGGACAATCTATTGTTGTCCGCATAAATAGTTAAGTCCAGAAAATTAACATTCTTAGTACTTATGGTTGGCGTGAATTCTAAACCATAAGTATTGTTATCAAGATTGTTAATGAATGACTGGAGATCCGATGGAGAGCCGCCACATACGAAAAATATGTCATCGATAAAGCGACGCCATAATATGAGGCCGTCCTGTAATTGATTGTCCTGATAAATGTGTTCATTTTCCCAACTACCCACATATATATTAGCAAAACTGGGTGCAAAGCGCGTACCCATCGCGGTACCATGTATTTGGAGGTAGTGCTGATGTTCGTATCTGAAAAAATTGTGGTTTAGAATAAAACTAATGCTTTTTAGAATAAATTGGATCTGAGTTTCCTTATATATATTGAGTCTTTGAAGGAAAAATTGAGCCGCTTCACAGCCCTTTTGGGGATCTATCACCGTGTACAAAGATTTTATATCAAGGGTTCCCATGATATAATTATCCTGCCATACCATTTTGTCAAAGATCTGTAGTGTATGGATGGTATCTTTAAGATATGCTGGTATAAGAGGCATACATTTCTGGAGGTGGGAATCTATGTACCGGGATAGGTTTGCTGTCAAACAGTTTATACCAGAAATAATCGGTCTACCTGGGGGATTAAATTTATCTTTATGGATTTTAGGTATATGGTAAAAGATAGCCATACTTGAGTTTTGTTGTTGATGAATTGAAATTTAATTTTATTGTGTATTCTGCTGTTGGATCAAGTTGAATTTTTTTATATGTGATGGTATCATTAAGGAGTCTTAATGATTCTTGATGGTATTTGGACTTATCAAGAACCACTATCCCACCGCCCTTGTGGCGGGTCGAATAATGATGTCATTATTATTCTGAAGGTCTATTATAGATTGTCTTTCCTGAATATTCAAGTTGTGGGGAATGTAATTGGGTTTCCTGTTATTCAGTAATTTTCTAATATCCTTAGTGACCATGCACTCAAAAGCTCTGAAAGAATCAGAGTATTCTTGTATGGGGTTAAAATTGGATGATAATGATAAATGAGTGTGAATATGTTCAGAAACAGGGGTTATTGAAGAGTATTGATTTCTAGGGTTACTTATGTTTCTTTTCAAAAAATATTTTTTGAGTGCCAAATTGCGCAAAAATTTTTTTGTGCTGATATATAGATTAAAGGGTTTTGCCATTGATGTGGGGGCAAATTTGAGACCTTTTCGTAGAAGGGATTCTTCATTCTGGGTGAGTTCATATGTACTTAGATTAAAAATTCTTTGAGTATTGGAGCTGTCAGTTATTTTCGTTTTGGTGAATTTCCCACCTCTTTTCCCTCTTTTCGTTTTACATTTAGTGATCGGAAAAAATCCCGGTTGATGGTTAAATTTGGTCTAGCTTTAGTGTTGTTCTTAGAAATTGCAGTATTCCCTTTATTTTTGTATAAAGTTTTTTTTGGAATAACTGCTGATGTATGTTTATTTTTGGGGCCCATTGGTTTGGTTGGTATATGATTAATCTGTTTGGATTTAGTCATCAGTGGGTGGGAGGTAGTTCTATGGTTGCTAGTGTCAGGAGGAGTTTCTCATTCACCCGTATTATTGGGGTCCTCAGTCAATATAGAGAAACGATTTTGAGTTGGTATTAGTTCTTTTTCTACGTATGGAGATTCCAGGGGGCCTTCTTCATTAGCCATAGAGGTGTACAGGGAGATTCCTTCCGATGGAGAATTTATATCCGCATGGTGATTGCTGGTGCGAATTGACATAGGTGTGTACTGCGTTGAGTTGCTGTATGTAGAAAAAACAATAGATGTATTCAGAGAGGCTTGCGTGGGAGTACAATTGAGTTCGTCCAATACAACGAACCCAGTAGCGGAACTGGTACTTGGTTCCTCATGATTTACGGCTGGATCAGTACATGGTACCTTGTCTATTGGGATATGATCACGTGCAAATTTTCTCATTTTTTTATTTATGATTTCTTTCTCTTTTTCTTTTAATCTGAATAGAATATTGGCAGTGAGATCATAGATCGCCTCATTATGATTAAAGGTATTCAGTTGTTCAAAAATACTATTAATAGTTTTGCTGGTTTTTCTGAGATTTGATGTACGTTTTTCAATAATAAATTGAAGTGCTTGATTAGAGAAATTAGAAAATAATTTATCCCACTTTGCCTGTATAGATGGATCCCCAAAATCACCAGCAAGTGTTTTGTAGATCTTTAATCCCTTGGGTACCGTGCCAGCCTGGACATATTTTTCTAATGAGGCTATCTCCCACATGTCTCTCATTTCAAGTATGAGATATTTTTCTAGTGACTGTAAAAGATTTTGTGTTCGAGTATAATCAGTGGTGCCACTAGTAGCAGTGGAGAATTGCTTTTGAATATAATTGCAACGGAAATCCCTATCACGCTTAAGGGCGTCGATTGCCATGGTAAAGCTGCCTGAGTGTTAAACACAGAAACTGAAGTTACTAATAAGAAAAATAAACACTGACGCTAAACCTAAAAAATGTGTATATCTCAAGGTGAGCGTAAGAAACTATGAACAGAAAAGGAAAAAAAAAATAAATAAATGAAAATCTTAGTGGCTTAGAAGCTGCTGGCAATTAAAAGTAGGCTCTGTGCTAACCTACTAGGGTTAATAAACAAAAATATAAAAATAAATGCCGCGCTAACTAAGAACACCTGATAGAAACTAACAATATTGGACAAAGAATAAAAAGAGGAGAACCATGTACTGATCCAGCCGTAAATCATGAGGAACCAAGTACCAGTTCCGCTACTGGGTTCGTTGTATTGGCGAACTCAATTGTACTCCCACGCAAGCCTCTCTGAATACATCTATTGTTTTTTCTACATACAGCAACTCAACGCAGTACACACCTATGTCAATTCGCACCAGCAATCACCATGCGGATATAAATTCTCCATCGGAAGGAATCTCCCTGTACACCTCTATGGCTAATGAAGAAGGCCCCCTGGAATCTCCATACGTAGAAAAAGAACTAATACCAACTCAAAATCGTTTCTCTATATTGACTGAGGACCCCAATAATACGGGTGAATGGGAAACTCCTCCTGACACTAGCAACCATAGAACTACCTCCCACCCACTGATGACTAAATCCAAACAGATTAATCATATACCAACCAAACCAATGGGCCCCAAAAATAAACATACATCAGCAGTTATTCCAAAAAAAACTTTATACAAAAATAAAGGGAATACTGCAATTTCTAAGAACAACACTAAAGCTAGACCAAATTTAACCATCAACCGGGATTTTTTCCGATCACTAAATGTAAAACGAAAAGAGGGAAAAGAGGTGGGAAATTCACCAAAACGAAAATAACTGACAGCTCCAATACTCAAAGAATTTTTAATCTAAGTACATATGAACTCACCCAGAATGAAGAATCCCTTCTACGAAAAGGTCTCAAATTTGCCCCCACATCAATGGCAAAACCCTTTAATCTATATATCAGCACAAAAAAATTTTTGCGCAATTTGGCACTCAAAAAATATTTTTTGAAAAGAAACATAAGTAACCCTAGAAATCAATACTCTTCAATAACCCCTGTTTCTGAACATATTCACACTCATTTATCATTATCATCCAATTTTAACCCCATACAAGAATACTCTGATTCTTTCAGAGCTTTTGAGTGCATGGTCACTAAGGATATTAGAAAATTACTGAATAACAGGAAACCCAATTACATTCCCCACAACTTGAATATTCAGGAAAGACAATCTATAATAGACCTTCAGAATAATAATGACATCATTATTCGACCCGCCGACGAGGGCGGTGGATAGTGGTTCTTGATAAGTCCAAATACCATCAAGAATCATTAAGACTCCTTAATGATACCATCACATATAAAAAAATTCAACTTGATCCAACAGCAGAATACACAATAAAATTAAATTCATTAGCGATGGATGGTAAACGCAGTGGTATCCTTACCACTAAAGAGTTTCAATTCATCAACAACAAAACTCCAAGTATGGCTATCTTTTACCATATACCTAAAATCCATAAAGATAAATTTAATCCCCCAGGTAGACCGATTATTTCTGGTATAAACTGTTTGACAGCAAACCTATCCCGGTACATAGATTCCCACCTCCAGAAATGTATGCCTCTTATACCAGCATATCTTAAAGATACCAGCCATACACTACAGATCTTAGACAAAATGGTATGGCAGGATAATTATATCATGGGAACCCTTGATATAAAATCTTTGTACACGGTGATAGATCCCCAAAAGGGCTGTGAAGCGGCTCAATTTTTCCTCCAAAGACTCAATATATATAAGGAAACTCAGATCCAATTTATTCTAAAAAGCATTAGTTTTATTCTAAACCACAATTTTTTCAGATACGAACATCAGCACTACCTCCAAATACATGGTACCGTGATGGGTACGCGCTTTGCGCCCAGTTTTGCTAATATATATGTGGGTAGTTAGGAAAATGAACACATTTATCAGGACAATCAATTAGAGGACGGCCTCATATTATGGCGTCGCTTTATCGATGACATATTTTTCGTATGGGGCGGCTCTCCATCGGATCTCCAGTCAGTCATTAACAATCTTGATAACAATACTCATGGTTTAGAATTCACGCCAACCATAAGTACTAAGAATGTTATTTTCTGGACTTAACTATTTATGCGGACAACAATAGATTGTCCACCAAATGCTTTCGCAAGGATGTAGATTCAAATAGCTTCATCCACATGTCCAGCTGTCACCTACCCACCTGGCTCACATCCATCCCGAGGGGCCAGTTCATGCGCATTAGACGCAATTGCACCAATATCAGCGATTACCACACTGAGACGGACCAACTGACGGCTGAATTTTTAGTAAAAGGATATAATGCAGCTGTATTAAGCCTAACAAAACATGAGGTTGCTAACATCGCTAGGGACACAACTATTTATAGAGACAAGAAAGACTCAACCCCATCAACAATTGAGGAACAAATAGCTCAATTATCATTTGTGACTAGTGTTGAGCGATACGATACCGCAAGTATCGGGTATCGGCCGATATTAGATGTATCGGACTTTCGATATTGACTTTCGATATTTCCCATATATCGTATACCGGAATCGGAATTGTCACTGTCACTGTGAGTGTCCGTCGGTCGGGTCTGTCAGTAGTCAGCGGCACTTACCTGGCAGAAGATTTCCGGTGGTCACGGCCTGGACTGGTTGATGGCCGCCATCATCTTTCCCCGGCGGTCACATGCAGTTTCTCGCGATAACTGCAGTGACTGCTGGGTAATCCCGGCCGTAAAGCAGTCAGTCCGATGACGTCACCGCCGGGGAAGCAGGTAATCAGCTGTGCTGCGCCGGGATGACAGCCACTGCCTGTCATTCCGATGTAGCAGAGCTGGATCGTCGTGGGACAGTCGTTACTATGGACTGCGTCGGACAGGTGGTATACTGTTGGTTTGTTTTTTTCCTTTTTTTACAGGAGATCGATGGCGTCGCAGAAATGAGAGTATAATAAAAGAAATGAAAACTGTGTTGTCTCTTTTATTTCATTAAAATACTTTTTTCTGGCTGTGTCTTTTTTTTTATACATTTAAAAACTTTGGGATTAATAATGGATCGGTGTCTTATTGACGCCTCTCCATTATTAACCGGGCTTATTGTCACCGTGCAATCAACGGTGACATTAACCCCTTATTACCCCGCTTGCCACCGCTACAGGGCAGTGGGAAGAGCCGGGTAAAGTGCCACAATTGGCACATCTTTTGATGCGCCAAATGTGGGGCTGCAGTAGCCTGGTATTATCAGGCTGTTGAGGGCCAAAATCCATGGGCCTTGACAGTCTTTTAATACCAGGCCGCAGCAGTCTGCATTTTACTTGGCTGGTTAACAAAAATAGGGGGACCCCTACGCCGTTTTTTTTTTCGAGGGGATCCCCTATTTTTGTTAACCAGCCAAGCTAAGCAGACTGCTGTGGCCTGGTATTATCAGGCTGGCAAGGTCCATGGATATTGGCTCATTACCAGCCTGAAAAACCAGGCCTCAGCAGTCTGCTTCATCTGGCTGGTTAACAAAAATAGGGTGGACCCCACGCCAATTTTTTTTCAAGGGACCCCCTATTTTTGTTAACCAGCAAAGATAAGCAGACTGCTGTGGCCTGGTATTATCAGGCTGGCAAGCAGGTCGGACTGAGGCACCGGGACACCGGAGAAACCTACGGTGGGCCCCAGCTCCTGCGTGGTGGGCCCTGATTTGAAAGGATAGGTCGCGGGGCAGAGGGGGCGTTGGCCCCGGGGCCCGCACTCTGAGGGGGCCCACCCGGAGCTACGATACAGTTACATTCTGCGGTAGAGCAGGAAGAATCGCTCTCCCTGCTCTGCCGCCCGGAAGCTATGGGCCTGGTGCCAGCAGTGGGCCCCCCACCCGTCATCGGAGGGTCAGTTGTATCGGCATCCAGCCGATAAAGCTGACCGCATAGAGAGAGAAGGAGCGAGCGCTCCTTCTCTCCCATAATCCCCCTCTCAGCGTATGACAGCGGGCGCAATAACATCACCTGCCGGCGCCCACTGTCAGACGCTGAGAGGGAGAACAGTGAGCAGCACAGGAGCCGGGGGGTGAGTATTTTTTTTATTTTTTTTTTAATGGGGGTGCAGTCGAGTCCTGGCTGGAGAAGTCGTCATGTCGGTGTGGGCCAGATGGAAAAGACATGAAAAGTGAACAATTCCATTAGAAAGAACATCAGCGGTAAGTCATTATCTGTACCTGTGCTGTAAACTATATGTTCTGTAGGACTGGTATTATTTAACACAGACCATATGGCGGTAATATCAATATTGGTCTTTTTATATATAGATTATTTTGGCCAACAGCGCGGTCATTTGCTGAGGTTCTCTGATGATGGGCCCACTCAGAAGTTTTGCCCCCACTAAACCAAAACCCTAGCTACGCCTATGGCTCTCTCTCTAGTCTTTCTTTCTCGCTCTCTGTTCTTTCCTTCTCGCTCTCTGTTCTTTTTTCTCTCTGTTCTTTCTTTCTCTCTTTTCTTTCTTTCCTCTCTTTCTTTCTCTGTTTGTTCTTTCTCTCTCGCTGCTCTTTCTTTCTTTTCCTCAGTACCAGCCACTGTGCCCTCATTACCAGTCAGTGTGATCAGCAGTGCTAAATGGTTACGCTTGGGGCGAGGATATGGGTGTGATTAGCTGTGAATTGGGTGTTGTCGGGGCGTGGCCTAAAATTTTCAGCGGCGCGCAACACGCGCCGCAGCCTTTAATCCTCTTTCATGTCTTCCAAATTTGGGAGGTATGCTGTATGACCTTCCTACAACTTCTGGCCATGCTCCTGATGAGCGCGACGGATGGTCTCGTGAGGGATCTCCTCCCACACCTGGACTAAAGCATCCACCAACTCCTGGACAGTCTGTGGTGCAACGTGGCATAGCCTAAAATTTTCATGCACAGCGTGCCACAGCCTTTGTCCCTCTTTCCCTTATTCAAAGGTTGGGAAGCATGATGTTGGGCCGCAAGAATATATTTTCTCTGGTGGGCCCAAGGTACTCCAGTCCGACGCTGCTGGCAAGGTCCATGTATGTTGGCTCCTTAACAGCCTTAAATACCATGCCTCAGCAGCAGGGGTGTACATATAAATCATGGGCCCCATAGCAAAAGTCTGAATGTTCCCCACCCCCCCAAAAAAAAAACCCAGAGGCATTGTAAATGTAAAGTGCCAGCACAGTGAGGGAAGTTGAGTCGCACAGAGACAGGGGTTTTGGGCGTACTCGGCACCGATCACGTCGACTTCTATGGGGGATGTCACGAGTAGCACAGCTCGGTCCGTGACCTGGGCGATCACTGGAATGTGGGATATTTCCAGGGGATGATAGAATGTTCGTGTAGTTTGTCGTGACGCCACCTGTAGTACCTGGTCAGGGTGTCCAGCGCTGCTGTGCAGGTCCTCTGGAAGGGATGGTGTAGTGCAGGTAGGTGATAAGTCTTCTACAGGTAACACGCTATCCTTCCAGGGCAGATAGATGTGAGATAGAGCAATGGTGCAGAGTGATGTAGCAGAGTGGACTATGCGACGTAGTAAGAAAGCAGGAAACACTTCAAGTTAAACGTTGCATAATAAAATTTTTAATAATAACATTACAAAAGTGCAAATAGCATTACTGCCGAAGTTCGTTGAGACTTCTTAGGACTACCCCCACCGGGGTAACTTCACAGTGTCCTTTACTTGTGCTTGTGGAGGACCCGCTCCAAACCTCCAACTGTGGTCTTGGGTGGGCTGCAAGACTTTCTTTGAGCAGACCTCACTTTCGGCCACACCAAACGGGTTTTTAGTTTCTGAGGTAGTTGAAAATAGTGCACAGTTAAGTTTTTTGTAAAACCAAGATGGAGCACCGAAGTGCCAACTATTTACAGAAAAGTTTGTGAGCCAGTACAGTTCATGGCTTCAAAGTTCAACATTTTGATTACATTGAAACACCATTACCCAACCTGGGTATATTAAGGCAACAATAAACTTGTTCTTCTGAACATTCACCCGTCCGGGTACATCAAACCATTACCCAACCTGGGTATATTAAGGCAACAATAAACTTCTTTTTATGAACATTCACCCGTCCGGGTACATCAATAATTTAACTATTTACATACAGAGACCCTGTCCGGGTTATTTAGACTTCTTTGGCTGGCCTCTTACAGGTACCACCTGGTACTCTTCTGGAGCTTGCCAAACATCCGTGACAGGAGGGTCCACCCAGACCTGATGACGTCGTGTGGCCTGTACAGTTACGTCGTGACCCGCTATCTGGGTCTGAGTGGCCACCTCTTTCGTCTCCCTCCGGGTCTGGAACCCTATGTCCCGGACTGAACGAACCCCAGGGGGCCTAACAGGCGCCGGGTACGGGCCAGCTATCATTATCATGTCCATAGCTGGGGCTGCTGAGGAGACCACTGAGGGAGGCTGGGGAGATTTACGGCGTGGGGTGGGCACTTGTGCAGAGGCCTGGTTGGGGGTGGCTGAAGGCTCGGAGGGTCTGTCAGTTTCCTGACACTCTGGGGAGTAGGGGTCACACCTGGTAACATTTAGGGCGTACCATCCATTGTAACCCCAGTGTCGGGTGTAAGTTACCAAGTCTCCTGCCAACAGGTCCCTCCCCGGGTGTCCTTCTGGGAGGTGAGCCTCCACGTCCCGCCGGGTTACAAAGACTTCTAAATAAAGTCCAGGCTCCTGGATGAAGCCCCAACCACCTTTTAACTTAAAGTTCCGTACTGCACCCTTACGCCGCGGCTCCCTCAGCGTACTTTTATCCTTTCTCATACGTGCCTTCTCTGCCAGGTCCTTGTCCAGGTGACGTTGCCGAAGCTTTTGGATTCTCGCTGCTCCCTTTGTCGCTCTGCTTCCCGCTCCCGACGTCTCCACTCTTCCTCCTGACGCCGGTTGTAATTCTCCTCCACCAGCAGCTCCATGTCTCCACCATCAAACGCCAGCTTACGATGTCCGGTTTGCGGCAGCTCTCCTGGCGCCCGCCAGTCCTGGCGGCGCTCACCTGTGGCGGAAGCAGCCGGCTCTGGAACAGATGACAGTCGGGGCTCAGGTACAGGCAGGTAGAGCTCTGGTGCCTGCGCGGCCTCCTCCATGAGGACGGGTGTCGCTTCTTCTGCGTCACGACGGGGGCAGACAGCGGGATCTGGGGTGCTGGTGCGGCGTTTTCTGCAGGAACGGGTGCCTCCACTGTGATACTGGCAACCGGTTCAGATTGCAAGGGCTGGGATGCCCGCAGGCCTCCTCTACTGGAACGGGTGCCTCCACTGAGATACTGTCAACCGGTTCAGATTGCAAGGGCTGGGATGCCCGCACGGCCTCCTCTACTGGAACGGGTGCCTCCACTGAGATACTGGCAACCGGTTCAGATTGCAAGGGCTGGGATGCCCGCACGGCCTCCTGTACTGGAACGGGTGCCTCCAATGAGATACTGGCAACCGGTTCAGATTGCAAGGGCTGGGATGCCCGCACGGCCTCCTCAACTGGAACGGGTGCCTCACCTTCCGGTACAGACACTTCAGGGGTAAGAGGGATTGGCGCCGCTCCAAGTGTAGTTTTAGGGCCCGCCAGCTCGCTTCCATCCTGGCGACCTCCTCCCGGTGCCGGGCCAGGTCTCTCAGGGTATCCTCCGCTTCTTCCAGCATAGGAGGGTTTCCAGGCCGGGTGCCAAACGGTGGCTCCGTGGCGATCGGGTCGCTTACGTGGGGGAGAGCTCTGACTCCTCCATCCCTTCCCACTTCTGCTCACGTCCGTTCGCCATCTCTGCCAAGTCACATGTGTCATTAGCATCAGGAGAGGCGCCATCTTTTGTAGGGAGGCGGGACCTTCGCGTTCAATTCCGCCCACTGAGGAGGATAAGGAGGCAGAACTCCAGAGCTGTGGGGCACGATCTTACATTGCAGTAACATTTAGAGTGGGCGGACATCGTTTTCGCACCACTGGAGTGAGTGTACGCCCACGAGAGCACGCCCTTATTCTTCACCTGTGCCTCGTGGCGCAGATATGACGGAAAAATGGCAAATACAGTCTATGATGATTTTTGCAATTCTCAAGCAAAAAAACAGTTCAATTAAGGCACACAGGATCGCTTATAGCGAGCTTCTGAATCCTGTTCGTGACGCCAAAGTTGAGTCGCACAGAGCCACAGGTTTTGGGGGTACTCGGCACCAAGCCCGTCGACTTCTATGGGGGATGTGACGGGTAGCACAGCTATGTCCCTGCCCTGGTCGCTCACTGGAATGTGGGATATTTCCAGGGGATGATAGAATGTTTGTGTATTTTGTCGTGACGCCACCTGTAGTACCTGGTCAGGGTGACCAGCGCTGCTGTGCAGGTCCTCTGGCAGGGATGGTGTAGTGCAGCTAGGTGATAAGTTTTCTACAGGTAAGACGGTATCCTTCCAGGGCAGATAGATGTGAGATAGAGCAATGGTGCAGAGTGATGTAGCAGAGTGGAGTATGCGACGTAGTAAGAAAGCAGGAAAGGAAACAATTCTTACTACAAAGACATGCAGCATAAGGCTGCCTCAACCCCTCCCATCCAACTAGCTACACCCTGTTCTAACCAGCCTGAGCTAGACCATCCCCTTGGGTCCGCCTACACTCAGCTGGCATAGTGTACTGTTGAATGCAGTGGTTGGAGTCAATGGGGTGTTTCCTCCTTACCTGAGAGTAATTGTCACACCGCTGGGTGCGATGCAACATCTCTGTGGCGACTGGACCCTCGGGTGCTTCTGTCTTTTCACAAATGCCGGCTTTACCCGGCAATTGAATCAGAGACTATTTTACTATGTAGAAGTGAATAAACTATAAATATATGTATATATATATGTCACAATGACATGTTTAATAATATATATATATAATATATTGTATGTATTCTATGTGTGTATATTTTGTGTTTACAAGGAAAGAAAGTGTTTTTTTAGTTGCGATATTTTGTTCCCATAGACTTACATGGGACATCGTTCGGTATCGGGTATCGCCGATATTTTAGTGATATCGGCGATACCATTCCGATCCGATATTTTTGGATATCGGAAAGTATCGCTCAACACTATTTGTGACCCAATTTCACTCGGATCATAGGAAATTCAAAAATATAATCAGAAAACACTGGTCCATACTACAAGGGGACAAATCTATAGGTAACCTCTTGCCGGAACATCCTAGGTTTATATATACGAAGGCCCAAAATCTGGGCCTCCTCCTTGCCCCTACAACAAAGCCGGTCAATACTAGTACGAACAGGTCATTACCAGTCTCACAAATTACCGGTTTCATACCGTGTGGAAAATGCTATGGATGCCTTCATACCAAGGGCAGCACTAAGGTTCAATCCATTTTCACTGATATTAGCGGAACTGTGATGTTCAACATCAGGTCCGTAATCACGTGCGAATCTAAAGGCGTAATTTACATCCTTAAATGCCCTTGCAATAAACTCTATGTGGGTCGCACAAAAAGACCGCTTAAAGTGCGGATCAAGGAACATCTGATTAATATTCAAAAAGAGTTCATTGGGCACCCACTGTCACGGCATTATCTTGAAAGACATAATAAAACGTGTGGGCAGTTCTTTCTATGGTATTGAATTGGTCCCGAAACAATGGAGAGGTGGTGACTATATCAAGTGTATGTCCAGGACTGAATCTCGTTGGATCTTCACCCTTGATACACTTGCTCCAAAGGGACTCAATCACGAGATTGAGCTCTATGCTTTTAACTAATTCAAACTAAATATTTGTAATTTTATATTCGTTTTCGCCATTACAAACATGAGTAGAAGCCTACCGGTACTATTGGTGCAATACTACCAGTACAAGCCCAATTCTTTTTGCTTTGTTGATTCCTTCTTATTTATTCATTTTTTTTTTTTTTTTTTTAATTTATTTATTTATTTTTTTAATTTATTCTTTCTTAGAACCCTAGGTGGAATTCTACCAGCACTATCAGTGCAGGATCAAACAATTTTTCATCAATGTGTTGAATCTTCCTCTAAAAAGAATTCTACCAGCACTATCAGTGTAGGTTCAAACAATTACTCATCTATGTGTTCAACATTCTCTAAAAGTGTGTTAATAAAGCAAAATGTTTTTATTTTTATTCTTACAACTTCTATTTTGTACACAAACAAGTATTTCCTTTTCATCTTTTCAGTACTTCAGTTGGCATCTTACCAGCACTATCAGTGCAGGTTTAATTTTAATTTTAATTAATTTTTGTTCCTAATTTTTATTTCCAAGTTTTCTTTTAAAAGAATCACTAATTCACCGTCTATTTTTAAAGTGTCCTAATAAAGTTAATATATATATTTTTTATTCTCCATTTCTATTTTTATCTGAATATACACATTTATTTTACCTTTAGTATTCACTTCATACGATACAATTCCAACATTTTTCGTGGGTCTTAGTGTAGTATATATTTTTTGCAATCTATGGGTGTAATTGTACCAGCAAAATCATTACAGGTTTTCTCCTCCTGTTAATACTATCAGTCACCTATTCTAATTAGGATCTATATGCAGGACAGCCTCATTAGCGTTCATCTATATATAGAAGCAAGGCAATGCAGGGAGCTATAGCTCTGATGAAGAGGGATAGCAGTCCCTAGAAACGCTGTTAAGGGTCTGCGGAACGCACCAAATATATAATGTAGAGAGGTGCGTTCGCAGCCCGGGGTCCACCGTGCAAGC
>JARQOD010007288.1:0-39675 GCA_033576555.1 Oophaga sylvatica | reverse complement strand
AGTGGCTACCAAGTGGCCAAAGTGGCTCCCGGGGGCCGAATGTGCAAATGGTACCAAGTGGCCAAAGGGCTACCGGGGAAAAAATTTTCCAAAGGGCTACCAAGGGGCCAAAGTGGCTCCCAAGTCCAAATTGCCCAAAGGGGTACCAAGGGCCAAGGGCTACCGGGGTGCCAAAAGGGCCCAAAAAGTGGCTCCCAGGGCCAAAAGTGGCTACCAAGTTCTGAATGTTTCAAGTGGCAGCAAGTGGCCAAAGTGGCCCCAAAGGGGCCAAAGGGGCTACCGAGGTTTGATGTGCCAAAGTGGTTCCAAATGTGCCAAAGGGCTAAAAAGTGGTCCCAGTTCTGAAAAGTGCCAAAGGGCTATCAATGTGCCAAAGTGGCTACCAAGTCCAAGTGGCTACCGAGGTGCCGAATGTCCCAAAAGAGGCTACCAAGTGGCCAAGTGGTCCCGGGGGCCGAATGTGCCAAAAGTGGTCCCACGGGGGCTACGATGTGTCGAATGTTCCAAAGGGCTACCAAGGGCCAAAAGTGGTCCCGAGGTTCCCCCCCCAATGGGGGCAAAGTGGCTACCAAGGGCCAAAGGGGTACCGAGGTGGCAAATGTCCCCAAAGTGGCTACAAAGTTCCCAAAAGTGGCTACCGAGGTCCGAATATCCCAAAATGGCACCAAGGGCCAAAGTGGTACCAGGTTTAAAATGTCTAAAAGGTCCCAAGTGGCCAAAAGTGGCAAAAAGGTGCCAAGTTCCAAAGTGATCCAAGTGGAAAATGGCTTGGGGTGCCAAATGTGCCAAAGTGGTACCAAGTTGCCAAAGTGGTTTCCCGAGTCCCGAATATGAAAAAGGGCTCCCGGGCCAAATTGGCTCCCGAGATGCCGTTTGCCAAAGTGGCTACCGTGGTGCAAAATGTGCAAAGTAAACCCCAAGTGGCCAAAGTGGCCCCAAGGTCCCGAATGTGCCAAAGGGGGGGTACCAAGTAGCCAAAGGGGACAGGGGTTTCCGAATGTCCCAAAGTGGCTCAAGTGCCAAAGTGGCTCCCAAGGTGCCGAATGTGTCAAAGTGGCTCCAAGGCCAAAGTGGCTACCAAAGGTGCCAAATGTGCAAAAAGGGGCCCCAAAATGGTCAAAGGGGCTACAAGGTCCCAAAGTCCCAAAGGGGCAAAAAAAGGGGCCCAAAAGGGCTACTAAGGTCCAAAATTGCCAAAGGGCTAGAAGGGCCAAATGGACCAAGGGCCAAAGTGGTATGGGGTGCTGAATGTGCCAAAGTGGCTTCCAAGTGGCCAAAGTGGCTACTGGGTACAATTTCCCAAAAATGGTTTTAAAAGGGGCTAAAGTGGCTACGGGCCCCGGGACTGTCCCAAAGTGGCTACCAGGGGGCTGAATAGCTACCGGGGTGCCAAATGTGTCAAAATGGTACCAAGTGGCCCAAAGTGACAAATAATGGCCAAAGTGACTACCAAGTCCCGAAGTCCAAAGGGCTAAGGGGGCCCAAAGTGGCTGCTGGGTGAAAAAGTGAAAAAGTGGCTCCAAGCACCAAATGGCTACCAAGGTGCTAATATGCCAAAGGGTCCCAAATTGGCCAAAGGGCTACTGAGGTCCCGAATGTCCCAAAATTTATACCAAGGGGCCAAAGGGGCTCCCGGTGGCTTGGGGCCAAAGTGGCTACCAAGGCCCTTGCTCCCAAAAATGGTACCAGGGGCCAAAGGGGCAACAAGGTCCCCTGACACCCAAAGTGGCTCCCAAAGGGGGCCCATATACCCCCATCCAGGTTGTCCATTGCTTACCAAAACATTCTATTCAAACTTTATTTTTTTGACAGTCACACCTGGTACACTGTGTAAAGGGCAGAGCTGTTCAAGCCCCATGTATTTCCTTCAGGAATTCCCCATCTAGTTCTTCTTCTTCTTCTTTTCTCGCTTTTTCTGAAATTAATGGGGCCCCCGAACCGCTCGGCCAGAGCCCCCGTTCAGGCGGTTTTTTCAAAGCCCCGGGGGGGGCATGTGCTATGTATTTTTGGAGTCTATCCTTTTTTTATTTTTTTAAAAAAAATTCATTTTAAGAAAAAATTTTTCCCCATAGGAATTAATGGCGATGAGTTGAGCGATATTTTCCGATACCCTAAAGTATGGAATCGGAATGGATGCCGTATCACAAAAATTCGGCGATCCCAGTACCGAACGGAAGCCCATGTAAGTCTATGGGAAAAAAATATCAAAATTAAAAAAAACCCATTCTTGTTTTGTTGGTTAATTGTACATAAAGGAAAACAACAAAGGTAATGTAGAATGTTTTGGGGGGAAGGGTTGAGGAGACATTAAAGGCTAGATTTAAACCCCCAATCAAATGGAATAGCAGAAATATTATTTTTATTTTTAAAGATTTGGGTTTTGAAAAGAAATTGACAATGTTAAGTTTTTTTTTTTTTGGGCAAATATGTTATTCACAACTTCCTGCTCTTCATCTTCCCCTTTTTTTAAATTTTAAACAACTTTCCCCTTCATAATCTTCGCAGATATCTTTTTCATCAAATTATTCTTCATTTCCCCTTCTTTATCTTTTCTTAAATTCTTTCTATTCATCTTTGTTAAAATTCTCATTTCTTTTTATTAAACTATTATTTTATTCATAATTTTCTTATCTTCTTCTCTTTTTATTTTTGACAGAGAATCCCGTACTTGTAATCTGTCAAAGTTATTTTTTCATCCTTCCTTCTTGCTGTCACAAAAATTTAAAAATTTCAACAGTATTTGTCCTGTTTAGTTTAGCCTGCAGCAGCAGGGATTTTTCCCGGGGCACCACAGGGGAACGGACTCACCCCCTCACGCTTATCTTTTCTGCTTTGAATTTAGAGCATATATTTTTTCTCTTTATTTTGGGTTTTTACTTCATGTTCTTCGCTTTTAGATCTTTGTTTTTGTTCTTGTGTCTCTTTTTCCGTATCTTTTATTTTTAGCACAAAATTTTTACCCGCGATTTATGGGACACGGTTACTAACAGGAGGTACCTGTTTTCCCAAAGCCTCCAAGGACCACAGAAAGTTCTGGAACCGGATAAGATGGAGGGACCTAGCCCAAAGGGACGCGGAGAACCGTTTCGGTATGGAAACCCCCGGGGTTGCAGAAGGTACAAGAGCAATGCAAGTAAAAGAGGACCCGCGACTGGCTGGAACCCGGAGGGGCAGCGAAGGGGAAAAAGCCAAAGGCACAACCCAGGACCCGCTGACGTTACTGAACCCCGTAACACAGGGAAAAATGTTGACTGTGCTAAAACACTTCCGAGCAACAATGGCGGTGTTGGAAGCCCCGGGTCAAAAGGGGGATGTTTAAATACAATCAAGTAAATTTTCCCTTTTTACCGTCAATTTTAAATGTCTATACTTAAAAAAGAGAAAGTAACCCTTTTTACCCTAAGATGAGATTTCATTTAAACAATATCAGTAAATAAAGAATTGACAAAATAAAAAATACTTAAAATGTTTTAACAGCAATGCAAACCCCAAAATAAATTTGTTAAGGAAACTGCTATAGGTTGTACATAAAAGAACAAGTACATATCTGAATCCCTTAATTGGGGTAAGTAACAGATGTACACCATTTTTATTGTTAAACAAAGAATGTCTGACTTCAAAAAATCATCGCATTACAATTATTTGACATTTACTAAAAAGTTCATTTTCTGAAAATGTCACAAACAGTTTTTACAAAATTAACAATTTCCTATTTAAAAACCTTTTAAAATGTGGCAATAAATGTTTATTTAACAAAATAACTTTTAAAAAGGCTTTTTGATAGTGAAATTGCTTTTATGCCTGACGCGACTTGCAACTGACAACGGGTAGATAAGGTATATATAATGACATGCATAGCCCAGATGGTGAATGGCGATGTAAAACTGTACCCAATAAAGTGTGCGTCACTACTACAAATTTTTTTATATACTTTATAACAGGGTACGTGGATGTATGCTTGCGCCTTTGTTTTTTCGCCAGCTGCCTTCCTGTGAGACGGTTGGGTAGTGAACAGTTGTGTCATTTTTCACTGTAGCTGGGGTTTTTCCTTTTTTTGGAGTGCAGATCCCCCCCCCTCCTTTTTGTTTTCAACCACTGCGGGTTGTGTCGCTGAGCGTGTTCACTGGAATCCTTGAAATTTTTTTTCTAATTGTTGCTGCTCTTTCTATTACAAATAAAAAAAAATTTTTGGGGGACGCGCTTCCCATCCGATAAAATACTTTGGGTTTTAAAAACCTATAAAATACAAAAAGGGGCCCTTTTAAACCCCAAATGAACATTGTGTGCAGTTTTCACTGCAGTCTCTGCGGAATAACCACACTTAGGCCTTATAACTTTTCAACTTTCTTTATCAATCTACCAAGATGAAAAGGCAGGGAGTAAGGCACGTGGTCGGGGATTTCTTCAGGAAGGGACGGGGATTCTGGGCTGCTGCGGCCCCCCATGCACAGCATCCCCCTTTTTTCCCGGGCCGTGGCGTTCCTTTATGCGCACTTTTGTAGGAGCCGGAGTACCCCCTGCTGGGGAGAACAAAATTAAGCCGGTTTGTTGTTTTGGATCCGCCCAAAGCATCGATTCAAATTTCTTCCACCCCCCTTTAGGACCCCAGCATGTTGGGCAACCATTGTCTCTTTACCGCCTGGCAAATTGCCCAGGCAGTCAAGATTCTTTTCAGGAGCCAGCTGGTGTTGCTTCTGTTTCGAATCTATTTTCTTGCAAAACAGGGGCCCAGCCCAAAAGCTTTTTTAATTGGAAAAGAGGGAGTATGCAGTGTGCGCAAAAGCGTGTCCTCTGATCTGAAAAGGCGGGGAGACGTGGGAAAGGTCAGCACACCCCAGAAGCATCTGGATGTGATGAGACCCCGGTGCCCGTTTCTGTTGAATGGGGCTGGCCAGACCCCCCAACAGCAGTGTTGGAAAAGGGTAGTGGAGATGATGAGGTCCAAAACCCCAAAATGGCATGAAGAACAGGGGTGGTGGGAGCGTCGAGGAATAATAATAAAATTTATTTATATAGCGCCCTCTATTTCCGCAGGCTTTACATTTTAGCAGTTTAGAACACAAGTATAAGTAACAACGTTAACAATACAAAAATTTAAGTAAAAAAGCGCCCTGCTCGTGACAGCTTACAATGTACAATGAGATGGGGAGATACAAAGTATGGTGTTTATAACAAGGTTGCATTTACAATGATGTTCCACCCCATCTTAAGGGATGGGGGGAGGGAGATAGTGAATGGGCTAGAGACAACACACACTTACACAGAATACATAAATGATTTGATTGTGAATGTGATGGGCCCCGCTTAAAACAAATGTGTTTTGGGGAGCGCCTAAAAACCTGCAAATTGTAAAGTCCTAATTTTTTGGGGGTAAGCATTCCAGGGTTGGCTTTAGAGCGGAGAAGTTTGGAGTCGGGAGTGGGGGGTACGTATTAGTAGGGGTTTAGTCGAAAGTTTTTGCAGAGCGGCAGTCGGTTAGGCCGATAGATAGAAATGAGGGAGGAGATGTAGGAGGGGTGCGCACTGTGGGAGTTTGTGGGTGGAACCGTATTTGGTTGAAAAACTGGGGAGGCCTAGAGAAAAAGGTTAGTGATAAAAAAAAAAGGGGGGGGGGAGGAAGACTTGCCCCCAAAGGTACAAACAGGAGGGAGAGTTAGTGCAGACTCGGTTGCCTGTAGCCTCCGTTTGGGGACCCTTTTGGAGCAGTTGTCTTCCAAAAAATCAAAACGTGCCCGTCCCAGGGCTTGCACTGCGTGGTCCTTTTTTCACACACTTTCACATGATATTTGCTATGTGAAATGCAAGCTGTGTAATCAAAAATTAAAAATAGCAAAAAAGTTCAGTCACCTCAATACCACAAATATGTGGAAACATGTGCGGACAAAGAAAGTAGTTGATTTTACAAAGACACACTGGAGATGTGGGCCCAAACCCAAAGCAGCACCTAATCTTCAGGTTTGTTTTTTGAAGCCCTTCATCGAGTCACCACAGCGGGTTTATGTTCCTCACAGGATCCCCAGGAAGAACCGGGGCCATGTTGTCCAAGAAAACGTTTTTCCCCAAAAACGCGCAAGTTCCCTTCATCCTCACACCCCCAGGCCACAAAAAGCCAGGGTAGCACAGGCAGGGGATAAAGACGGCCATCTCCGCAAACCCATGCACGGCACAGGCTCTGAATGCTGCATTGAAAAAATCCGCCCCTTAAAATGCGGATTCAGGCGGGTGGAGAAGACATTTGTCCTTTCTTGAATAAATAAAATGTAAAATTTTTTTTCCCAGGAAGGGGGAAAAATTTGGGGTTTGGGGTGGGGACCACCGATGCGTGGCCAGTACCATTGTTATGTCTCTACAACCAGTAAGGAAGAAGGGAATTCTGTCCCCACAAAACAACTAAGCTGAATCCCTACGATGTAACGGGGAACCCGATCCTGCGACCAGACCCGCTAAAGCCTCTCAGTGGGAAAGAAGACCTATAGTTCGAGGGGTAAAACCCTAAAGATTAGGGACGGGGGAAAAAAGGGGGACACCTCCAAAATAAATTGTGCAGGATAATTAACAGAAAAATAAATACTTTGTGATCCTAACATCAAGCAAAACTCACAGTTTAAGGCACCTAAGCACCCGGCTAGTTTTTAACAGTAGATAATACATAAAGTCAAGAAAACCCAGAAGGGCGGGCCAGACTAAATGGGGAAAAAAAGGTCATGTGCCAGAAAACTGAAAAAAAAACCTAAAAAGGGGTTTCTAACCCCAGGCCGGGAAATCCCTTTCCCCCCTGCCCATTGGGTAAAATTTGTGAGCCGGTACTGATTTGGGATGGCGCTGTACGTGTTTGCCAACTCAAGGTTTGCAGGAACAAGTCTGTAACTTTGATCCTCCTCCAATTCCTTTCCTCGAATCATGCTGGGGAGCCGTCACGGCTACCCCCACTGGCCCCGTGAACGTTTCCCTTTTGCACCGATATGAGCACACCCGTGTCCAAATGTCAACGGGCCTCCTGAAATTAATTTCCATGGGGAATCTTACCCAAACCAGCGCAGGGCTCGTAATGCCATAAAGAGGAACGCGGGGGTTTTTTGGGAAGAGAATCTACAGGAGGCTTGGAGTGTGTGACAATGGGCCCAAAAAAAATGGTCAGCTCTGGGCCTTGGCAACCCAGTCACATACATGTCTGGGCATATGTGTCAAATTGGTGGCAGAGTTTTTTTGGGGCCATCGGATTTTGATGCACTGTGCACAAGGGGCCCAGAGTGCGCCACTTGCGAGTTCCAGCATGGCCCGATCGCTGATTGCGCTTGCAAAGAGTTTCACCCTTTATGAACACGCATTATATGGACTACCCACCCGGGGAATTCCTCGTTTACATATGTTGGAGCTTTTTGGAGCAGCAGCCAACAGTAAAGGGTATCAGCTGCATAGGCGCGTCAACTCGCAATTTTCGGCGTTCACATTCACCACACTGAGTGGGCCCTATAAAAAAATAAAATATTATTTATTTTTAAAAGGCCCCAAAAATTCCCCCAGTGCTTTTTCAGTTTAACAGTTTCAAAACAGAGTCAAAGTAAAAACGTTAAAATACAAAAATTTTAAAGCAAAACACCGCCCCTGCTGGTGAAAGCTTACAATCTAAATGAGGGGGGGGAGTACAAAGTACAGGTGTTTATAAAAATGGTGTTTTTAAAATGTGGTCCAGCCTTTTAAGGAAGTGGGGGATGCATGGAGATGGGAATGGGCTACACACACAAAATTACAATAGAATGACTTGTTTAGTGAATGTGATGGGCCACTGTGAACAATTGTTTTGAGGGAGCCCCTAAAAACCACCCAAATTGCGGATAGTCCTAATTTCTTGGGTAGAGTTTCCAGAGGATTGGGCAGCGGGGTAAAGTTTTGGAGTTGGGATGGGAGGTACGGTTTAGGCAGAGGTTAGTCGAAGGTCGTTTGCAGAGTCAGCAGTCGGTTGGGGCCTAAAAATTAAAAATAAGGGGGGTGTAGGGGGTGTGGCTGGGGAGAGATGTTGGTGAAAACCCAGAAAATTAGAATTGGATCCTATAATGAATGGGCCCAACCACGCCAGTGTAATAAATGGCGAATAACTCTATGAAGGATACTCCCACGTTTTGTTTTGCGTTTGATGAGTAAACGGGGATGGCGATGCAGATGATGCCTAGTAGCTGACGTCCCCCTTATCGCCCTTAAAAAAAAACACTGCAAGCACTAAGGCATGAGGTTTTGGAAGAGGTGGAGGATGAGGAGTCACAAATCACCCTTCTGACAGTCAGCGCAACGGGTTCCTCACAAAGGGTGGGGGGGAATTTCAAAGTACCATGCTGTATCAAAAAATTGAACCTCCCGAGTCGCTGTCTATATTTTGATAACCATTACAAAATTTTTAAAGTATTTAGAAAAACACATAAAGTAATTTTTTTTTCTATCCTTTTTTAATGCTATTGTGTTTCCATAAAAATGAGTTACAGAATTTTGATACAAAGTTTTTTAAATTTTTAGTTTTAATTTTGTAAATTTTTTATGTATTTGAAGGACTTTGTGAAAGGGGATGAAGGTCAATGGAGGAGGAAGACATGCTCCAGAGGGGGGTAGACAAAACTTAAATCAGTAGTAACCAAGGGTGGGGTGATGCACGAGGCGGGATGCCCCTTTGCAGGGGACAACGTTTCTTGGCCAGTGGGAGTCTCAGCACAGGGTTTTTTTCTGCTGCAGTGGGAGAAACGACCGCCGCATCGAAACACATTCACCCACTCTGATTATTGGGTGTACCCCCCCTAGACCCTCGCTCCCGGGACAATTACAAAGCCTCATCACACGTTAAACCCGGGAGCGAAAAATGGGGAAAGTAAAAAGACACATGGTGCAATCCATAATTTTTCTCCTTTTTCCAGCCGAGACATGCTGCTGCTACTGATTTACAAAGCAGCTCTGTGCGCGGGGCAGGGGAAACGCCTGCAACAGAGGGAGCACAAGCAGGCCTCGCAAGGGCAAGAACAGTTTTTTTTAAAATGGGGCAAAGGTTTTGTGGCAGCCCCACCAATGTTCCCCACCGGACGGCTCCGTCAGCAGGAGGAACATTTCCGTAAGAGGGTGACAGACTACATGTTTTGCCCTCCAGTGTACCCCCCGATGGCTCTTCCCCATTCAAGTTTTTGTGCTCAAAGCTGGATACATGGCCAGAGCTAGCCAGTATGCATTTGGGGGTGCGGCTTGATTGCGGGAGTGTATTATCGGGGGGCCCTCCCTTTTTTGCTCAGGGGGTGTCTAACAGACCCTTATGCGATAACCCACGATAATTTTGAACGGCTTACTTTTTTTGAAAAAGAACTGGCGGGGTCCGCCTGAATTTTCCTGTCCCGGGTTTTAGATTAAAAAACTGGTTTAAACTTTTCCTGTCTCCTGTTATGTTTTATCTTTCTCCCCCCTGAGCATACTTCCCCGGGCTAAACACTGCCCGTTCTGCTCAGAAGTGTGTGTCCCCAGCCATACACAAGCATAGTGATAGTGGGGTTCAGTAACGCCCGCTGTTCCCCCGCTGTGTGCCGGGAAAAATTACTGTACCGCTACAATGTTTAAAAAAAAAATGACATGTTAAAAAGGGGTAGTGCTAAATAGATTCAGGCTAACCCCTTATTTCTAAGCTGTAAACAATGTGAAACCAAAATTTAAAAACCCTTCAATATTTGTGTTGGTAACAAATTGAACTAAATAATTGTACTATTATGGGAATATCCCCCATGTCTAAAAAACAAATGCTAACAAAAAGCAAACTTATGCATAGGGTATGATGGTGAAAAACCCTTCTACCCTAACTTTGCCAATCCAATACACCCCTTCAAATGCTGCAATTTTTGGAAAGTGAAAATGGGGTTGAACTTTGACAACAGGGTCAAAGGTTATCTTCTGTTTCTTGGTTTTAAAAAAAGCATAAAAGAAAATTTAAAAAAATACTTGGATTAAGGGACATGATTACCCCTTAAATATTGTGCAAAAAATGGATGTGGCTTTTTCCTCTTCAACATTATTTTATATTTGTGCATTTGAAAAATACATATTTTTGTTTTTAAAAAAAAAAAACCCCGTTCAGTAGCTGTGAAAGGCCCCTTGTGTACTTCTATATTGTTTGCAACCAAAGTATTGTTTTGGATGGAGCGGTACACTAATAGATTAGATTTATTTTTAAATGGAAAATAGCAGAACCAATTTTAGATAAAAAAAAGGAGAGCCCTGAGACACGCTCAGCAGAGACAAACAGCAGTGCTTGAACATTAAATAGCTGATCGCACTAAAAAAAGTAAAAAAACAAAATGAGTGAACACTGAAACACAACTGTCCACAATTGGAAAAGTCCCTTTTTGTCTTCTATAGGGTTTTCAACCCAAAGATTGTATACGGAGGAAGGCGTCACAAATAATTAGATTTATTTTAAATGGAAAGTAGAGAAAAAATTGGAGATAAAAAAAAGGTGAGCCCCTGAGACACGCTGCGAGTACAAGCAGAGTGCTTTAACAGTAACGGAGCGTGATCTGCACAAAAAAAGTAAAAACCGAGAAGTGAACACTGAAACACAACTGTCCACAATCTGTGAAAACTCCTTTCTGTATTCTTGTGTTTTCAAAACCAAAGTATTGTTTGGGGTGGGAAACGCGTACACTAATAGATTTGTTTATTTTAAAAAGGGAAAGTAGCAGAACCAATTTGGGATAAAGAAAAAAATGACCCCTGAGACACGCTCAGCAGAGACAAGCAGCAGTGCTTGAACAGTAACTGGAGGTGTCTGCACTAAAAAAGAAAAAACACAGACTGAAGTGAACACTGAAACACAACTGTCCCAATTGTGAAAAGCCCTTTCTGTACTTCTATAGTGTTTGCAAATGTATTGTATACGGATGGAAGCGCGTCCACTAAAGATTTTGATTTATTTTAAAAAGGAATGTAGCAGAAACCCAAATTTGGGATAAATGAAAAGGATGACCCTGGACACGCTCAGCAGAGTACAAACGCAGTGCTTAACTTAATGGAGCGGATCGCACTAAAAAAAAATAAAAAACACAGATGAAGTGAACATGAAACACAAAATGTCCACAATCTGTGAAAAGCTCCTTTCTGTATTCTTAGTGTTTGCAACCAATTTATTGTATCGGATGGAAGCGCGTCACACTAATAGATTTGATTTATTTTTAAAAGGAAAGTAGCAGAACCAATTGGAGATAAAAGAAAAGGATGAGCCCCTGGACACGCTCAGCAGAGTACAAGAGAGTGCTTAACATGTAAGGAGCGTATCGCACTAAAAAAAAAAATAAAAAAAAAAGACTGAAAGGGAAAACTGAACACACTTTCCCCAATTTTGGAAAAGTCCTTTCTGATTCTATAGGTTTGAAAAAATGTATTGTTAGGATGGGGCGCGTCACATAAAGATTTGATTTATTTTAAAAGGAATGTAGCAGAACAATTGGAGATAAAAGAAAAAGGGTGACCCCTGAACACGTCAGCAGAGTACAAGCAGCAGTGCTTGAACAGTACTGGAGCGTGATCTGCACTAAAAAAAATAAAAAACACAGACTGAAAGTAACCTGAAACACAACTGTCCACAATCTGGAAAAGCCCTTTCGACTTCTATAGTGTTTTCAACCCAAATTTTTGTTACGGTGGGAAACGCGCACACTATAATTTGATTTATTTTAAATGGAATGTAGCAAAACCCAAATTTGGGGATAAAAAAAAGGATGAGCCCTGAGCACGCTCGCGAGTTTAAAACAGCAGGCTTAAAATGTAACTGGAGCGTATCTGCACTAAAAAAAGTAAAAACACAGCTAAGTGAACACTGAAACACAACTGTCCCAATCTGTGAAAAGCTCCTTTTTTCTTTATGTGTTTGAACCCAAGTATTGTTTCGGATGGAAGCGCTCACATAATAGATTAGATTTATTTTAAAGGAATGTAGCAGAACCAATTTTGGGGATAAATGAAAGGGGCCACTGAGCCGCTCAGCGATTTAAAACAGCAGGCTTGAAATGTAACTGGAGCGTGATCTGCACTAAAAAAAGTAAAAAACACAGCTAAGTGAACACTAAACACAACTGTCCCCCAATTGTGAAAAAACTCCTTTCGTACTTCTATGTGTTTGCAACCCTTTATTGTATACGGATGGAAACGCGTCACACTAATAGATTGATTTTTTTAAATGGAATGTGCAGAACCAATTGGAGTAATGAAAAGGATGAGCCCTGAGACCGTCACGAGTAAAACAGCAGGCTTGAACATGAAAATGGACGTGATCCCCCTAAAAAAAAGAAAAAAAACACAGTGAAGTAAACCCTAAAACCAACTGCCACAATCTGTGAAAACCCCTTTCGTATTCTATAGGTTTGAACCAATGTATTGTATAGGATGGAAGCGCGCACACAAATGTTTTGATTTATTTTAAATGGAATTAGCAGAACCAATTGGAGAAAAATTAAAAGGATGACCCAGGGGACACGCTCAGAAGGTACAAGCAGCATCTTGACATGTAATGGAGCGTATTGCACTAAAAAAAGTAAAAAAAACAGATAAAAGTAAAACACTAAAACCAACTGCCCACAATCTGTGAAAAGCCCCTTTTGTACTTCTATAGTGTTTGAAACCCAAATGTTTTGTATAGGATGGAAGACGTCACCAGATTGATTTTTTTCTAAAAAAGGGAGTGCACCAATTCCACTAAATAAATAAAAAAAAAAAAAAAAAAAAAATGACACGTGCAGATGCCTAAAAACGCGGGGGATAGAAAAACTGCAGCTCCCCTGCCTGTCACACAAAAACCCTTGCAAGAGCTGTTAAAAAACAAACTGGAAAAAAGAAGCTTTACCAGGGGTTGGGAAACACCCTGCCTCAAGCCGTAGTACACAAAATCGCAATATCAAAACTGCCTAATCAGCAAGCAGCGTTCTGCCCAAAACTGAGTTCACAGCACGGGACCTAAAATGGCTGCGGCCCTTTTAATGCATTCGACATCTTTCAGCCCCAACAAACCCATCCCATTTTTAAGATGACCGCTCATTTACAGGATGGCCCACACTTGTAGGATTCCTCTTTGGCTGACTAAAACACTTGCCTCTAAAAGAATTATGGGAACTTCCGATTCGGATACGTATGGAAAAAGTATCGGGGAATTAAGTATCGGAATTCCCCATAACGCGAATTCGGCCGATACCCCATACTTGCGGTTTTTGGAATTCCAACACTAATGGGGCCTTTCCCTGACCCCCAACTAATGGATTGAAGCCCCCAGCCCCGGTGCAGTGACCTTTCAAAAATGGCCTATGCAAAAACAGGTTCAACCATGACCCGTACAGCTAATAAAGCACAGATCGCGATTTAAGGGCTTAAAGGCGAGCGCAGGGCCCAGGCAGCACACAGGGGCCCCAGGCGCACACGGGGCCCCAGGCCCGGCGCCAATGGCTTCTGAAAAACCCCCCGGACGCCAAATGGCACCCGAGGCAAAGGACAGCATGTGGAACAAGGCTAAAGGGCTATAAAATGGCCAAAGTGGGTACCGAGGGGTGAATGTGTCAAAGTGGCTAGCATGGCCAAAAATGGCTACCAAGGTGTGAATGTGCCAAAGTGGCTACCAATGTGCCAAAGTGGCTACAAAGTTGCCAAAGTGGCTACCTGAGGTGCCTAATGTGCCAAAAGAGGCTACCAAGTGGCCAAAGTGGCTACCGAGAGGCCGAATGTGCCAAAGTGGCTACCAAGTGGCCAAAGTGGCTACCGAGGTGCCGAATATGCCAAAGTGGCTACCAAGTGGCCAAAGTGGCTACCGAGGTGCCGAATGTGCCAAAATGGCTACCAAGTGGCCAAAGTGGCTACCGAGGGGTCGAATGTGCCAAAGTGGCTACCAAGTGGCCAAAGTGGCTCCCGGGTGGTGAAGAATGTGCCAAAGTGGCTACCAAGTGGCCAAAATGGCTACCAAGGTGCTGAATGTGCCAAAGTGGCTGCCAAGTGGCCAAAATGGCTAACAAGTGGCCAAAGTGGCTACCGAGGTGCCGAATGTGTCAAAGAGGCTACCAAGTGGCCAAAAGTGCTACCAATGTGCCAAAGTGGCTACCAAGTGGCCAAAGTGGCTACCGAGGTGCCGAATGTGCCAAAGAGGCTACCAAGTGGCCAAATGGCCAAAGTGGCTACCGAGAGGCCGAATGTGCCAAAGTGGCTACCAAGTGGCTACAGATGTGTCGAATGCTCCAAAGTGGCTACCAAGTGGCCAAAGTGGCTACCGAGGTGCTGAATGTGGCAAAGTGGCTACCAAGTGGCCAAAGTGGCTACCGAGGTGGCAAATGTGCCAAAGTGGCTACCAAGTTGCCAAAGTGGCTACCGAGGTGTAGAATATGCCAAAGTGGCTACCAAGTGGCCAAAGTGGCTACCGAGGGGCCGAATGTGCCAAAGTGGCTACCAATTGGCCAAAGTGGCTACAGTGGTGCAGAATATGCCAAAGTGGCTACCAAGTGGCCAAAGTGGCTACCAAGGTACCGAATGTGCCAAAGTGGCTACCAAGTGGCCAAAGTGGCTACCAAGGTACCGAATGTGCCAAAGTGGCTACCAAGTGGCCAAAGTGGCTACCGAGTGCCGAATGTGCCAAAGTGGCTACCAAGTGGCCAAAGTGGCTACCAAGTTGCTGAATGTTTCAAAGTGGCTAGCAAGTGGCCAAAGTGGCTACCAAGGTTAAAATGTGCTAAAAATGGCTACCAAGTGGCCAAAGTGGCTAATAAGGTGCCGAATGTTCCAAAGTGGCTACCAAGTGGACAAAGTGGCTACTGAGGTGCCAATGTGCCAAAGTGGCTACCAAGTTGCCAAAGTGGCTTCCGAGGTGCTGAATATGCCAAAGTGGCTACCAAGTGGCCAAAGTGGCTACCAAGGTACCGAATGTGCCAAAGAGGCTCCCAAAGTGGCAAAGTGGCTACCGAGAGGCCGAATGTGCCAAAGTGGCTCCCAAGTGGCCAAAGTGGCTACCGAGGTGCCGAATATGCCAAAGTGGCTACCAAGTGGCCAAAGTGGCTACCGAGGTGCCAAATGTGCCAAAGTGGCTATCAAGTGGCCAAAGTGGCTACCCGAGTGCCGAATGTGCCAAAATGGCTACCAAGTGGCCAAAGTGGCTACCGAGGGGTCGAATGTGCCAAAGTGGCTACCAAGTGGCCAAAGTGGCTACCGTGGTGCAGAATGTGCCAAAGTGGCTACCAAGTGGCCAAAATGGCTACCAAGGTGCTGATGTGCCAAATGGCTGCCAAGTGGCCAAAATGGCTAACAAGTGGCAAAGTGGCTACCGAGGTGCCGAATGTGTCAAAGAGGCTACCAAGTGGCCAAAGTGGCTACCAATGTGCCAAAGTGGCTACCAAGTGGCCAAAGTGGCTACCGAGGTGCCGAATGTGCCAAAGAGGCTACCAAGTGCCAAAATGGCCAAAGTGGCTACCGAGAGGCCGAATGTGCCAAAGTGGCTACCAAGTGGCTACAGATGTGTTGAATGTTCCAAAGTGGCTACCAAGTGGCCAAAGTGGCTACCGAGGTGCTGAATGTGGCAAAGTGGCTACCAAGTGGCCAAAGTGGCTACCGAGGTGGCAAATGTGCCAAATGGGCTACCAAAGTTGCCAAAGTGGCTACCGAGGTGTCGAATATGCCAAAGTGGCTACCAAGTGGCCAAAGTGGCTACCGAGGGGCCGAATGTGCCAAAGTGGCTACCAATTGGCCAAAGTGGCTACAGTGGTGCAGAATATGCCAAAGTGGCTACCAAGTGGCCAAAGTGGCTACCAAGGTACCGAAAGTGCCAAAGTGGCTACCAAGTGGCCAAAGTGGCTACCGCAGGTGCCGAATGTGCCAAAGTGGCTAGCAAGTGGCCAAAGTGGCTACCAAGGTTTCAAATGTGCTAAAAGGATACCAAGTGGCCAAAGTGGCTAATAAGGTGCCAAATGTTCCAAAGTGGCTACCAAGTGGACAAAGTGGCTACTGAGGTGCCAAATGTGCCAAAGTGGCTACCAAGTTGCCAAAGTGGCTTCCGAGGTGCTGAATATGCCAAAGTGGCTACCAAGTGGCCAAAGTGGCTACCAAGGTACCGAATGTGCCAAAGTGGCTAACAAGTGGCCAAAGTGGCTACCGAGGGGCCGAATGTGCCAAAGTGGCTACCAAGTGGCCAAAGTGGCTACAGTGGTGCAGAATATGCCAAAGTGGCTACCAAGTGACCAAAGTGGCTACCAAGGTGCCAAATGTGCTAAAGTGGCTACCAAATGGTCAAAGAGGCTACTAAGGTGCCGAATGTTCCAAACTGGCTACCAAGTGGCCAAAGTGGCTACCGAGTGGCCGAATGTGCTAAAGTGGCTACCAAGTGGCTACAGATGTGTCGAATGTTCCAAAGTGGCTACCAAATTGCCAAAGGGGCTTCCGAGGTGCCGAATATGCCAAAGTGGCTACCAAGTGGCCAAAGTGGCTACCAAGGTACCGAATGTGCCAAAGTGGTTACCAAGTGGCCAAAGTGGCTACCGAGTGGCTGTGTGCACCAAAGTGGCTACCAAGGATCCTTGCATGCCAAAATGGCTACAAAGGGGCCAAAGTGGCTAACAAGGGGCCCTGCACATCAAAGTGGCTACCAAGGGGCCATATACAACCCATCCCAGGTTGTGCCATTGCTATACACAACATTCATATTCTAACTTTACTTTCTGACAGTCGACACCTGGTACACTGCTGTAAAGCTGGCAGAGCTGTTCAAGCACCATGTATTTCCTTCAGGAATTGCCCATCTAGTTCTTCTTCTTCTTCTTCTTCTTCTCCGCGTTTTCTGCAATTAATGCGGCCAAGAACCGCTCGGCGCAGAGACCCCGTTCAGGCGGCGTTTCAAAGCCCTCGGTGGGGGCAGGTGTGCTATGTATTTTTGGAGTCTATCCGATTTTTAGTTTTTAAAAAAAATCGCATTTTAAGCAAAAATTTTCCCATAGGAATTAATGGCGACCTTTCCATGACCCCCAACTGACATGGATTGAAGCCACAGCCCAGGTGCAGTGACCTTACAAAAATGGCAGCTATGCAAATGCAGGTTCAACACATGACCCGTATCAGCTAATAGAAGCACAGATCGCTGATTCAAGGTCTTAAAGGCGCAGCGCAGGGCCCCAGGCAGCACACAGGGGCCCCAGGCAGCACACGGGCCACAGGCAGCGTGCCAATGGCTTCTGAAAAGCCCCACGGACGCCAAAGTGGCCCCTGAGGCAAAGTGACAGCATGTGTGAACATGGCTAAAGTGGCTATCAAGTGGCCAAAGTGGCTACCGAGGTGCTGAATGTGTCAAAGTGGCTAGCAAGTGGCCAAAGTGGCTACCAAGGTGCTGAATGTGCCAAAGTGGCTACCAATGTGCCAAAGTGGCTACAAAGTGGCCAAAGTGGCTACCGAGGTGCCGAATGTGCCAAAGAGGCTACCAAGTGGCCAAAGTGGCTACCGAGAGGCCGAATGTGCCAAAGTGGCTACCAAGTGGCCAAAGTGGCTACCGAGGTGCCGAATATGCCAAAGTGGCTACCAAGTGGCCAAAGTGGCTACCGAGGTGCCAAATGTGCCAAAGTGGCTACCAAGTGGCCAAAGTGGCTACCGAGGTGCCGAATGTGCCAAAATGGCTACCAAGTGGCCAAAGTGGCTACCGAGGGATCGAATGTGCCAAAGTGGCTACCAAGTGGCCAAAGTGGCTACCGTGGTGCAGAATGTGCCAAAGTGGCTACCAAGTGGCCAAAATGGCTAACGAGGTACCGAATGTGCCAAAGTGGCTGCCAAGTGGCTAAAGTGGCTACCAAGTGGCCAAAGTGGCTACCGAGGTGCTGAATGTGCCAAAGTGGCTACCAATGTGCCAAAGTGGCTACAAAGTGGCCAAAGTGGCTACCGAGGTGCCGAATGTGCCAAAGAGGCTACCAAGTGGCCACAGTGGCTACCAATGTGCCAAAGTGGCTACCAAGTGGCCAAAGTGGCTACCGAGGTGCCGAATGTGCCAAAGAGGCTACCAAGTGGCCAAAATGGCCAAAGTGGCTACCGAGAGGCCAAATGTGCCAAAGTGGCTACCAAGTGGCTACAGATGTGTCGAATGTTCCAAAGTGGCTACCAAGTGGCCAAAGTGGCTACCGAGGTGCTGAATGTGGCAAAGTGGCTACCAAGTGGCCAAAGTGGCTACTGAGGTGGCAAATGTGCCAAAGTGGCTACCAAGTTGCCAAAGGGGCTACCGAGGTGTCGAATATGCCAAAGTGGCTACCAAGTGGCCAAAGTGGCTACCGAGGGGCCGAATGTGCCAAAGTGGCTACCAATTGGCCAAAGTGGCTACAGTGGTGCAGAATATGCCAAAGTGGCTACCAAGTGGCCAAAGTGGCTACCAAGGTACCGAATGTGCCAAAGTGGCTACCAAGTGGCCAAAGTGGCTACCGAGGTGCCGAATGTGCCAAAGTGGCTACCAAGTGGCCAAAGTGGCTACCAAGTTGCTGAATGTTTCAAAGTGGCTAGCAAGTGGCCAAAGTGGCTACCAAGGTTTCAAATGTGCTAAAATGGCTACCAAGTGGCCAAAGTGGCTAATAAGGTGCCGAATGTTCCAAAGTGGCTACCAAGTGGACAAAGTGGCTACTGAGGTGCCAATTGTGCCAAAGTGGCTAACAAGTTGCCAAAGTGGCTTCCGAGGTGCTGAATATGCCAAAGTGGCTACCAAGTGGCCAAAGTGGCTACCAAGGTACCGAATGTGCCAAAGTGGCTAACAAGTGGCCAAAGTGGCTACCGAGGGGCCGAATGTGCCAAAGTGGCTACCAAGTGGCCAAAGTGGCTACAGTGGTGCAGAATATGCCAAAGTGGCTACCAAGTGACCAAAGTGGCTACCAAGGTGCCAAATGTGCTAAAGTGGCTACCAAATGGTCAAAGAGGCTACTAAGGTGCCGAATGTTCCAAACTGGCTACCAAGTGGCCAAAGTGGCTACCGAGTGGCCGAATGTGCTAAAGTGGCTACTAAGTGGCTACAGATGTGTCGAATGTTCCAAAGTGGCTACCAAGTTGCCAAAGTGGCTACCGAGGTGCCGAATATGCCAAAGTGGCTACCAAGTGGCCAAAGTGGCAACTGAGGTGCTGAATGTGCCAAAGATGCTAGCAAGTGGCCAAAATGGCTAACAAGTGGCCAAAGTGACTACCGAGGTGCCGAATGTGCCAAAGTGGCTTCCAAATGGCCAAAGTGGCTACTGAGGTGCCGAATGTGCCAAAGTGGCTACCAAGTGGCCAAAGTGGCTAACTAGGGGCCAAATGTGCCAAAGTGGCTACTAAGTGGCCAAAGTGGCTATCGTTGTGCAGAATGTGCCAAAGTGGCTACCAAGTGGCCAAAGTGGCTACCGAGGTGCCGGATGTGCCAAAGTGGCCACTGAGGTAACGAATGTGCCAAAGTGTCTACCAAGTAGCCAAAGTGGCTATAGAGGTGCCGAATGTGCCACAGTGGCTACCAAGTGGCCAAAGTGGCTACCGAGGGGCCGAATGTGCCAAAGTGGCTACCAAGTGGCCAAAGTGGCTACTGTGGTGCAGAATGTGCCAAAGTGGCTACTAAGTGGCAAAAGTGGCTACCAAGGTGCCGAATGTGCCAAAGTGGCTACCGAGGTGCCGAATGTGCCAAAGTGGCTACCAAGTAGCCAAAGTGGCTACCAAGGTGCTGAATGTGCCAAAGTGGCTACCAAGTGGCCAAAGTGGCTACCGAGGGGCCGAATGTGCCAAAGTGGCTACCAAGTGGCCAAAGTGGCTATCATGGTGCAGAATGTGCCAAAGTGGCTACCAAGTGGCCAAAGTGGCTACTGTGATGCAGAATGTGCCAAAGTGACTACCAAGTGACAAAAGTGGCTACCGAGGTTCCGGATGTGCCAAAGTGGCTACCAAATAGCCAAAGTGGCTACCAAGGTTCCAAATGTGCTAAAGTGGCTACCAAGTGGCCAAAGTGGCTACCGAGGTGCCGAATTTGCCAAAGAGGCTACCAAATGAACAAAGTGGCTACCAAGTGGACAAAGTGGCAACAGAGGTGCCGAATGTGCCAAAGTGGCTACCAAGTTGCCAAAGTGGCTACCGAGGTGCCGAATATGCCAAAGTGGCTAGCAAGTGGCCAAATTGGCTACCGAGACGCCGAATGTGCCAAAGTGGCTTCCAAGTGGCCAAAGAGGCTACCGAGTGGCTGTGTGCACCAAAGTGGCTACCAAGGATCCTTGCATGCCAAAATGGCTACCAAGGGGCCAAAGTGGCTAACAAGGGGCTCCGCACCTCAAAGTGGCTACCAATGGGCCATATACAACCCATCCCAGGTTGTGCCATCGCTATAACACAACATTCATATTCTAACTTTACTTTCTTACAGTCGACACCTGGTACACTGCTGTAAAGCTGGCAGAGCTGTTCAAGCACCATGTGTTTCCTTCAGGAAATGCCCTTCTAGTTCTTCTTCTTCTTGCTTTCTGCAATTAATGCGTCCCGAACCGCTCGGCGCAGAGACCCGGTTCAGGCGGCGTTTCGAAGCCCTCGGTGGGGACAGGTGTGCTATGTATTTTTGGAGTCGATCCGATTTTTAGTTTTTTTTAAAAAAAATCACATTTTAAGCAAAAATTTTCCCATAGGAATTAATGGCGACCTTTCCATGACCCCCAACTGACATGGATTGAAGCCACAGCGCAGGTGCAGTGACTTACAAAGATCGCAGCTATGCAAATGCAGCTTCCACACATGACCCGTATCAGCTAATAGAAGCACAGATCGCTGATTCAAGGTCTTAAAGGCGCAGCGCAGGGCCCCAGGCAGCACACGGGGCCACAGGCAGCGCGCCAATGGCTTCTGAAAAGCCCCACGGACGCCAAAGTGGCTTTAGAAGCCCAGTGTGCCAAAGTGGCCCCTGAGGGGCCCGGAGCACCAAATTGGCCACTGAGGCAAAGTGACAGCATGTGTCAACATGGCTAAAGTGGCTACCAAGTGGCCAAAGTGGCTACCGAGGTGCCGAATGTGCCAAAGTGGCTACCAAGTCGGCAAAGTGGCTACCAAGGTGCTGAATGTGTCAAAGTGGCTACCAAGTCGCCAAAGCGGCTACCAAGGTGCTGAATGTGCCAAAGTGGCTACCAATGTGCCAAAGTGGCTACCGAGGTGCTGAATGTGCCAAAGTGGCTACCAATGTGCCAAAGTGGCTACCAAGTGGCCAAAGTGGCTACCAAGTGGCCAAAGTGGCTACAGAGAGGCCGAATGTGCCAAAGTGGCTACCAAGTGGCCAAAGTGGCTACAGAGATGTCGAATGTGCCAAAGTGGCTACCAAGTGGCCAAAGTGGCTACCGAGGTGCCGAATGTCCCAAAGTGGCTACCAATGTGCCAAAGTGGCTACCGAGGTGCCAAATGTGCCAAAGTGGCTACCAAGTTGCCAAAGTGGCTACCGAGGTGCCGAATATGCCAAAGTGGCTACCAAGTGACCAAAGTGGCTACCGAGGTGCCGAATGTGCCAAAGTGGCTACCAAGTGGCCAAAGTGGCTACCGAGGTGCCGAATGTGCCAAAGTGGCTACCAAGTGGCCAAAGTGGCTTCCTAGTGGCCGAATGTGCCATAGTGGCTAACAAGTGGCCAAATTGGCTACTGTGGTGCAGAATGTGCCAAAATGGCTAGCAAGTGGCCAAACTGGCTACCAAGTAGTCAAAGTGGCAACTGAGGTGCTGAATGTGCCAAAGATGCTAGCAAGTGGCCAAAGTGGCTAACAAGTGGCCAAAGTGACTACCGAGATGCCGAATGTGCCAAAGTGGCTTCCAAATGGCCAAAGTGGCTACTGAGGTGCCGAATGTGCCAAAGTGGCTACCAAGTGGCCAAAGTGGCTATCATGGTGCAGAATGTGCCAAAGTGGCTACCAAGTGGCCAAAGTGGCTACTGTGATGCAGAATGTGCCAAAGTGACTACCAAGTGACAAAAGTGGCTACCGAGGTTCCGGATGTGCCAAAGTGGCTACCAAATAGCCAAAGTGGCTACCAAGGTTCCAAATGTGCTAAAGTGGCTACCAAGTGGCCAAAGTGGCTACCGAGGTGCCGAATTTGCCAAAGAGGCTACCAAATGAACAAAGTGGCTACCAAGTGGACAAAGTGGCAACAGAGGTGCCGAATGTGCCAAAGTGGCTACCAAGTTGCCAAAGTGGCTACCGAGGTGCCGAATATGCCAAAGTGGCTAGCAAGTGGCCAAATTGGCTACCGAGACGCCGAATGTGCCAAAGTGGCTTCCAAGTGGCCAAAGAGGCTACCGAGTGGCTGTGTGCACCAAAGTGGCTACCAAGGATCCTTGCATGCCAAAATGGCTACCAAGGGGCCAAAGTGGCTAACAAGGGGCTCCGCACCTCAAAGTGGCTACCAATGGGCCATATACAACCCATCCCAGGTTGTGCCATCGCTATACACAACATTCATATTCTAACTTTACTTTCTTACAGTCGACACCTGGTACACTGCTGTAAAGCTGGCAGAGCTGTTCAAGCACCATGTATTTCCTTCAGGAAATGCCCTTCTAGTTTTCTTCTTCTCCGCGCTTTCTGCAATTAATGCGTCCCGAACCGCTCGGCGCAGAGACCCGGTTCAGGCGGCGTTTCGAAGCCCTCGGTGGGGACAGGTGTGCTATGTATTTTTGGAGTCGATCCGATTTTTAGTTTTTTTAAAAAAAATCACATTTTAAGCAAAAATTTTCCCATAGGAATTAATGGCGACCTTTCCATGACCCCCAACTGACATGGATTGAAGCCACAGCGCAGGTGCAGTGACTTACAAAGATCGCAGCTATGCAAATGCAGCTTCCACACATGACCCGTATCAGCTAATAGAAGCACAGATCGCTGATTCAAGGTCTTAAAGGCGCAGCGCAGGGCCCCAGGCAGCACACGGGGCCACAGGCAGCGCGCCAATGGCTTCTGAAAAGCCCCACGGACGCCAAAGTGGCTTTAGAAGCCCAGTGTGCCAAAGTGGCCCCTGAGGGGCCCGGAGCACCAAATTGGCCACTGAGGCAAAGTGACAGCATGTGTCAACATGGCTAAAGTGGCTACCAAGTGGCCAAAGTGGCTACCGAGGTGCCGAATGTGCCAAAGTGGCTACCAAGTCGGCAAAGTGGCTACCAAGGTGCTGAATGTGTCAAAGTGGCTACCAAGTCGCCAAAGCGGCTACCAAGGTGCTGAATGTGCCAAAGTGGCTACCAATGTGCCAAAGTGGCTACCGAGGTGCTGAATGTGCCAAAGTGGCTACCAATGTGCCAAAGTGGCTACCAAGTGGCCAAAGTGGCTACCAAGTGGCCAAAGTGGCTACAGAGAGGCCGAATGTGCCAAAGTGCTACCAAGTGGCCAAAGTGGCTACAGAGATGTCGAATGTGCCAAAGTGGCTACCAAGTGGCCAAAGTGGCTACCGAGGTGCCGAATGTCCCAAAGTGGCTACCAATGTGCCAAAGTGGCTACCGAGGTGCCAAATGTGCCAAAGTGGCTACCAAGTTGCCAAAGTGGCTACCGAGGTGCCGAATATGCCAAAGTGGCTACCAAGTGACCAAAGTGGCTACCGAGGTGCCGAATGTGCCAAAGTGGCTACCAAGTGGCCAAAGTGGCTACCGAGGTGCCGAATGTGCCAAAGTGGCTACCAAGTGGCCAAAGTGGCTTCCTAGTGGCCGAATGTGCCATAGTGGCTACAAGTGGCCAAATTGGCTACTGTGGTGCAGAATGTGCCAAAATGGCTAGCAAGTGGCCAAACTGGCTACCAAGTAGTCAAAGTGGCAACTGAGGTGCTGAATGTGCCAAAGATGCTAGCAAGTGGCCAAAGTGGCTAACAAGTGGCCAAAGTGACTACCGAGATGCCGAATGTGCCAAAGTGGCTTCCAAATGGCCAAAGTGGCTACTGAGGTGCCGAATGTGCCAAAGTGGCTACCAAGTGGCCAAAGTGGCTACCGAGGGGCCGAATGTGCCAAAGTGGCTACCAAGTGGCCAAAGTGGCTACCGAGGTGCTGAATGTGCCAAAGTGGCTACCAAGTGACCAAAGTGGCTACCAAGGTTCCAAATGTGCTAAAGTGGCTACCAAGTGGCCAAAGTCGCTACTAAGGTGCCGAATGTTCCAAAGTGGCTACCAAGTGGCCAAAGTGGCTACCGAAGGGCCGAATGTGCTAAAGTGGCTACCAAGTGGCCAAAGTGGCTACCGTGGTGCAAATGTGCCAAAGTGGCTACCAAGTGGCCAAAGTGGCTACCAAGGTACCAAATGTGCCAAAGTGGCTACCAAGTGGCCAAAGTGGCTACCGAGGTGCCGAATGTGCCAAAGTGACTACCACGTGGCTACAGATGTGTCGAATGTTCCAAAGTGGCTACCAAGTGGCCAAAGTGGCTACCGAGGTGCCGAATGTGGCAAAGTGGCTACCATGTGGCCAAAGTGGCTACCGAGGTGGCAAATGTGCCAAAGTGGCTACCAAGTTGCCAAAGTGGCTACCGAGGTGCCGAATATGCCAAAGTGGCTACCAAGTGGCCAAAGTGGCTACCAAGGTTTCAAATGTGCTAAAATGGCTACCAAGTGGCCAAAGTGGCTAATAAGGTGCCGAATGTTCCAAAGTGGCTACCAAGTGGACAAAGTGGCTACTGAGGTGCCAAATGTGCCAAAGTGGCTACCAAGTTGCCAAAGTGGCTTCCGAGGTACCGAATATGCCAAAGTGGCTACCAAGTGGCCAAATTGGCTACCGAGATGCCGTATGTGCCAAAGTGGCTACCGTGGTGCAGAATGTGCCAAAGTGGCTACCAAGTGGCCAAAGTGGCTACCAAGGTACCGAATGTGCCAAAGTGGCTACCAAGTAGCCAAAGTGGCTACAGAGGTGCCGAATGTGCCAAAGTGGCTACCAAGTGGCCAAAGTGGCTACCAAGGTGCCGAATGTGTCAAAGTGGCTACCAAGAGACCAAAGTGGCTACCAAGGTGCCAAATGTGCTAAAGTGGCTACCAAATGGTCAAAGAGGCTACCAAGGTGCCAAATGTGCCAAAGTGGCTAAAAAAGTGGCCAAAGTGGCTACTAAGGTGCCAAATGTGCCAAAGTGGCTAGCAAGTGGCCAAAGTGGCTACCAAGTGGCCAAAGTGGCTACTGAGGTGCTGAATGTGCCAAAGTGGCTTCCAAGTGGCCAAAGTGGCTACTGAGGTACCGAATTTGCCAAAATGGCTACCAAGTGGCTAAAGTGGCTACTGAGGCGCTGACTGTGCCAAAGTGGCTACCAAGTGGCTGAAGTAGCTACCGAGGTGCCAAATGTGTCAAAATGGCTACCAAGTGGCCCAAAGTGACTACTAAGTGGCCAAAGTGACTACCAAGTTACCGAACGTGCCAAAATGGCTAGCAGGTGGCCAAAGTGGCTGCTGAGGTGCTGAATGTGCCAAAGTGGCTACCAAGCAGCCAAAGTGGCTACCAAGGTGCTGAATATGCCAAAGTGGCTACCAATTGGCCAAAGTGGCTACTGAGGTGCCGAATGTGCCAAATTAGCTACCAAGTGGCCAAAGTGGCTACCGAGTGGCTGTGTGCACCAAAGTGGCTACCAAGGATCCTTGCATGCCAAAATGGCTACCAAGGGGCCAAAGTGGCTAACAAGGTGCCCTGCACATCAAAGTGGCTACCAAGGGGCCATATACAACCCATCCCAGGTTGTGCCATTGCTATACACAACATTCATATTCTAACTTTACTTTCTGACAGTCGACACCTGGTACACTGCTGTAAAGCTGGCAGAGCTGTTCAAGCACCATGTATTTCCTTCAGGAATTGCCCATCTAGTTCTTCTTCTTCTTCTTCTTCTTCTCTCCGCGTTTTCTGCAATTAATGCGGCCCGAACCGCTCGGCGCAGAGACCCCGTTCAGGCGGCGTTTCAAAGCCCTCGGTGGGGGCAGGTGTGCTATGTATTTTTGGAGTCTATCCGATTTTTAGTTTTTAAAAAAAATCGCATTTTAAGCAAAAATTTTCCCATAGGAATTAATGGCGACCTTTCCATGACCCCCAACTGACATGGATTGAAGCCACAGCCCAGGTGCAGTGACCTTACAAAAATGGCAGCTATGCAAATGCAGGTTCAACACATGACCCGTATCAGCTAATAGAAGCACAGATCGCTGATTCAAGGTCTTAAAGGCGCAGCGCAGGGCCCCAGGCAGCACACAGGGCCCCAGGCAGCACACGGGGCCACAGGCAGAGCGCCAATGGCTTCTGAAAAGCCCCACGGACGCCAAAGTGGCCCCTGAGGCAAAGTGACAGCATGTGTGAACATGGCTAAAGTGGCTATCAAGTGGCCAAAGTGGCTACCGAGGTGCTGAATGTGTCAAAGTGGCTAGCAAGTGGCCAAAGTGGCTACCAAGGTGCTGAATGTGCCAAAGTGGCTACCAATGTGCCAAAGTGGCTACAAAGTGGCCAAAGTGGCTACCGAGGTGCCGAATGTGCCAAAGAGGCTACCAAGTGGCCAAAGTGTCTACCGAGAGGCCGAATGTGCCAAAGTGGCTACCAAGTGGCCAAAGTGGCTACCGAGGTGCCGAATATGCCAAAGTGGCTACCAAGTGGCCAAAGTGGCTACCGAGGTGCCAAATGTGCCAAAGTGGCTACCAAGTGGCCAAAGTGGCTACCGAGGTGCCGAATGTGCCAAAATGGCTACCAAGTGGCCAAAGTGGCTACCGAGGGGTCGAATGTGCCAAAGTGGCTACCAAGTGGCCAAAGTGGCTAGCGTGGTGCAGAATGTGCCAAAGTGGCTACCAAGTGGCCAAAAATGGCTACCAAGTGCTGAATGTGCCAAAGTGGCTCGCACAATGTGCGAATTCAAAGTGGCTAACAAGTGGCCAAAGTGGCTACCGAGGTGCGAATGTGCAAAGTGGCTACCAAGTGGCCAAAGTGGCTACCCAATGTGCCAAAGAGGCTACCAAGTGGCCAAAGTGGCTACCGATCCAATGTGCCAAAGTGGCTACCAAGTGGCCAAAGATAAAGCTACCGAGGTGCCGAATGTGCCAAAGAGGCTACCAAGTGGCATAAGTGGTACGAAGGTCCGAATGTGCCAAGTGGCACAAAGTGGCTGCCGAGGTCGAATGTGCCAAAGTGGCTACCAAGTGGCCAAAGTGGCTACCGAGGTGGCAAATGGTGGCCAAGTGGCTACCCAAATGTGCACGCACTGTATAGCAGATATATATATGTGATGTCAGTAATCTATATCAAAAGGGCAACATACTATATAACATGCGCATAGATATATGATAACATAGATTTACCTGACAGAATGTCCAGTGGGTCAAAACGGAATCCGTTATACGCTGTCTCCGGCTAGAGGGTGACCGGGGTCTAAGCTGACCCTAAACTGGGGTCCTAACTAATCCCTCAACCTGGAGGTACTGTTAAAGGTACAGAGGTCCAGGCCACCAGCGTAAACCCTGTCTCCTATCAATCCCTGCCAACTGTATTCTAGTCCTAAGAAGGACCCTGAATACCACCAAAGGGAATGAACAGGTAACGGTTAATGAACAGAAAGACATACAAGAAAGACAAGAAATAAAGTAAATAAAGTCTTACATACAACACTCACACACAGTAGGAACACCTAAGGTCTCAGAGATAAACTATAAGCTGTAAGAGTAAAAACAACTAAGGAGCTCTTAGCTTAAGTATTCTCAGAACCGCTTCAGTCTGCTAGACTACATGAATGCTTTCACCGGCGTCTAACACCCAGACTGGCAGGAATATAAAGGAAACTAATTAGAACATAATCAAAAGCAGCCGGGCGAGGCTGGACCTAGTCTTAGCAAAGAGCTAGGTAAAATTAACTCTCTCATTACCAAACACAAAGAAACAGCAGCTCAGCTGTGAGAAGTCAGAATGTGCAATCGCGACGATCTTCGTGGCGATGCACCCATGACAGTACCCCCCCTTCTACGAGGGGCCTCCGGACCCTCATGACCAGGTCTGTCCGGGTAAGTTGTGTGAAAGGTCCGAACCAATCGATCTGCTTAGCATCAGACGCAGGGACCCACGTCCTCTCCTCAGGACCATACCCCCTCCAAAGAACTAAGTACTGAGGGGATCGGCGACTGAGACGTGAGTCAATGATTTTCGACCCATGAAATTCCACGTTATCATTGACTACCACTGAAGGAGGAGGTAGAGGTGACGGAATGACTGGTGCCACATACTTTTTAAGTAATGACTTGTGAAACACATTATGATTTTTAAACGTAGGAGGGAGGTCCAGACGAAATGCCACAGGATTAATTATGGAACTGATCCTGTACGGCCCAATGAATCTGGGACCCAACCTCCAGGAGGGAACTTTAAGTTTTATATTCCTGGTAGACAACCACACCAGATCGTTCACCTTCAGATCTCGACCAGAAACTCTCCCCCTATCAGCCATCCGTTTGCAACGGTTCTCCGAACCTTCAGTCTTAACGATCTGGAACTATCAGTCTCCCTGGAAGTCCCACAGGGGCGTCCCCCTGAGCCCCCAATACCCCCCCTCAAGCTCAGAGCATACAGCTGACACTACAACTCCCTCCTGAGGAATAGGAACGGATCATCCATCCTCCCGGTCCCTGGGAAAGTACGAGATAAGGCATCAGGAAGCAACTTTATTGAGCAGTCATATGCGCGATGAGGAGATAACTCTTTTACACCCCTCCTCTGAGAACATCTCCCCAAAGTCCTCCAGAAAAGGAGGCAAAGTCCTAGGCACAACCGCACCGATGACCGTGCTCATGCAGTTATTCTTGCAAAATTCACCCCACTGGCTTATCTTTCTGGATTGCCAATCAATCACTGGGTTATGTTTAGCCAACCAAGGAAGTCCCAACACAATAGGAGTAGGTAGACCCTCCAACACATAACAAGACAATTGCTCTTTATGAATTGCCCCTACTCGAAGATCTATGTTATGAACAGCTTGTACCAAGCTACCTTGACCAAGAGGTCTAGAATCAATAGAGAGTATAGGGACCGGTTTGGCCAATACACTCAGTTGCATACCATGCACCTGGGCAAACCGAGCGTCCACCAGATTAGCCCCGGACCCACTATCAAGAAAAACAGAAATCCTCTCAGTTCTAGTACCAATCACCACCTCCGCAGGCACGAGAAACTGAGAGGGATTTGGGGACGAAATACACACTCCCAGGTTAACTCCTTGGCTCAAAGAGGTCCGGGATGGACACCCCCCAACAAAATGTCCCTCTCTCCCGCAAAAGAAACACCTTCTAGTCTTGCGGCGCACCGCCGATTCCCTCCTACAAAATGATGTCCCTCCCAACTGCATGGGTTCCTCAGAACAGACCAGGGGAACCTCAGTAAAAGGGACTTTAGTAGTAGGTGGAGTCATCACGGGGGCGGAGTTACCTCGCGTCTTCCCCGAAGTCGTCTATCAATGCGAATAGCGAGGGCCATAGCAGCCTCCAGTGATGGAGGAGAATCATACTGAGCCAACACATCTTTTAATTTGTCAGACAACCCTTGACAAAACTGGCTCCTAAGAGCTGGGTCATTCCACTGAGTATCTGTTGCCCATCTACGGAACTCAGAAGAATATTCCTCCGCTGGACGATTTCCTTGCCGTATTTTACGTAACCTTGTTTCAGCAAGGGAGACTCGATCCGGATCATCATATACCAGACCCAGGGCAGTAAAAAATCGATCCACTGACTGGAGATCTGGGGAGCCTGGAGGAATAGAGAACGCCCAAGATTGAGGGTCCCCTTGTAAGAGCGATATAACAATTCCCACCCTCTGCTCTTCACTCCCAGATGACCGAGGCCGTAGCCGAAAGTACAATTTACATGCCTCCCGGAAAGTAAAAAATTTGTCCCGCCCACCAGTGAACCTATCCGGGAGAGCAACCTTAGGTTCAGATCTGGTTTGCTCAGGGGGGGACAAAACCTTGGACTTAATGTCTGCAAATTCCATGGACAACCCCTGCAACTGCCGGGCCAGCTGGGCTACTGGATCCATGACAGCTGGGGAGAATCTTTAGTTTTGGCCGGTGAAAATGTCACGCTGTATAGCAGATATATATATGTGATGTCAGTAATCTATATCAAAAGGGCAACATACTATATAACATGCGCATAGATATATGATAACATAGATTTACCTGACAGAATGTCCAGTGGGTCAAAACGGAATCCGTTATACGCTGTCTCCGGCTAGAGGGTGACCGGGGTCTAAGCTGACCCTAAACTGGGGTCCTAACTAATCCCTCAACCTGGAGGTACTGTTAAAGGTACAGAGGTCCAGGCCACCAGCGTAAACCCTGTCTCCTATCAATCCCTGCCAACTGTATTCTAGTCCTAAGAAGGA
Source organism: Oophaga sylvatica (assembly GCA_033576555.1). Lineage (NCBI taxonomy): Eukaryota > Metazoa > Chordata > Amphibia > Anura > Dendrobatidae > Oophaga > Oophaga sylvatica. The sequence goes on along the minus strand of JARQOD010007288.1, from coordinate 9,358 downwards.
CCCTGAATACCACCAAAGGGAATGAACAGGTAACGGTTAATGAACAGAAAGACATACAAGAAAGACAAGAAATAAAGTAAATAAAGTCTTACATACAACACTCACACACAGTAGGAACACCTAAGGTCTCAGAGATAAACTATAAGCTGTAAGAGTAAAAACAACTAAGGAGCTCTTAGCTTAAGTATTCTCAGAACCGCTTCAGTCTGCTAGACTACATGAATGCTTTCACCGGCGTCTAACACCCAGACTGGCAGGAATATAAAGGAAACTAATTAGAACATAATCAAAAGCAGCCGGGCGAGGCTGGACCTAGTCTAAGCAAAGAGCTAGGTAAAATTAACTCTCTCATTACCAAACACAAAGAAACAGCAGCTCAGCTGTGAGAAGTCAGAATGTGCAATCGCGACGATCTTCGTGGCGATGCACCCATGACACCAAGTTGCCAAAGTGGCTACCGAGGTGTCGAATATGCCAAAGTGGCTACCAAGTGGCCAAAGTGGCTACCGAGGTGCCGAATGTGCCAAAGTGGCTACCAATTGGCCAAAGTGGCTACAGTGGTGCAGAATATGCCAAAGTGGCTACCAAGTGGCCAAAGTGGCTACCAAGGTACCGAATGTGCCAAAGTGGCTACCAAGTGGCCAAAGTGGCTACCGAGGTGCCGAATGTGCCAAAGTGGCTACCAAGTGGCCAAAGTGGCTACCAAGTTGCTGAATGTTTCAAAGTGGCTAGCAAGTGGCCAAAGTGGCTACCAAGGTTTCAAATGTGCTAAAATGGCTACCAAGTGGCCAAAGTGGCTAATAAGGTGCCGAATGTTCCAAAGTGGCTACCAAGTGGACAAAGTGGCTACTGAGGTGCCAAATGTGCCAAAGTGGCTACCAGTTGCCAAAGTGGCTTCCGAGGTGCTAAATATGCCAAAGTGGCTACCAAGTGGCCAAAGTGGCTACCAAGGTACCGAATGTGCCAAAGTGGCTAACAAGTGGCCAAAGTGGCTACCGAGGGGCCGAATGTGCCAAAGTGGCTACCAAGTGGCCAAAGTGGCTACAGTGGTGCAGAATATGCCAAAGTGGCTACCAAGTGACCAAAGTGGCTACCAAGGTGCCAAATGTGCTAAAGTGGCTACCAAATGGTCAAAGAGGCTACTAAGGTGCCGAATGTTCCAAACTGGCTACCAAGTGCCAAAGTGGCTACCGAGTGGCCGAATGTGCTAAAGTGGCTACCAAGTGGCTACAGATGTGTCGAATGTTCCAAAGTGGCTACCAAATTGCCAAAGGGGCTTCCGAGGTGCCGAATATGCCAAAGTGGCTACCAAGTGGCCAAAGTGGCTACCAAGGTACCGAATTGCCAAAATGGCTACCAAGTGGCTAAAGTGGCTACTGAGGCGCTGACTGTGCCAAAGTGGCTACCAAGTGGCTGAAGTAGCTACCGAGGTGCCAAATGTGTCAAAATGGCTACCAAGTGGCCCAAAGTGACTAATAAGTGGCCAAAGTGACTACCAAGTTACCGAACGTGCCAAAGTGGCTAGCAGGTGGCCAAAGTGGCTGCTGAGGTGCTGAATGTGCCAAAGTGGCTACCAAGCAGCCAAAGTGGCTACCAAGGTGCTGAATATGCCAAAGTGGCTACCAATTGGCCAAAGTGGCTACTGAGGTGCCGAATGTGCCAAATTAGCTACCAAGTGGCAAAGTGGCTACCGAGTGGCTGTGTGCACCAAAGTGGCTACCAAGGATCCTTGCATGCCAAAATGGCTACCAAGGGGCCAAAGTGGCTAACAAGGGCCCTGCACATCAAAGTGGCTACCAAGGGGCCATATACAACCCATCCCAGGTTGTGCCATTGCTATACACAACATTCATATTCTAACTTTACTTTCTGACAGTCGACACCTGGTACACTGCTGTAAAGCTGGCAGAGCTGTTCAAGCACCATGTATTTCCTTCAGGAATTGCCCATCTAGTTCTTCTTCTTCTTCTTCTCCGCGTTTTCTGCAATTAATGCGGCCCGAACCGCTCGGCGCAGAGACCCCGTTCAGGCGGCGTTTCAAAGCCCTCGGTGGGGGCAGGTGTGCTATGTATTTTTGGAGTCTATCCGATTTTTAGTTTTTAAAAAAAATCACATTTTAAGCAAAAATTTTCCCATAGGAATTAATGGCGACCTTTCCATGACCCCCAACTGACATGGATTGAAGCCACAGCCCAGGTGCAGTGACCTTACAAAAATGGCAGCTATGCAAATGCAGGTTCAACACATGACCCGTATCAGCTAATAGAAGCACAGATCGCTGATTCAAGGTCTTAAAGGCGCAGCGCAGGGCCCCAGGCAGCACACAGTGGCCCCAGGCAGCACACGGGGCCACAGGCAGAGCGCCAATGGCTTCTGAAAAGCCCCACGGACGCCAAAGTGGCCCCTGAGGCAAAGTGACAGCATGTGTTGAACATGGCTAAAGTGGCTATCAAGTGGCCAAAGTGGCTACCGAGGTGCTGAATGTGTCAAAGTGGCTAGCAAGTGGCCAAGTGGCTACCAAGTGCTGAATGTGCCAAAGTGGCTACCAATGTGCCAAAGTGGCTACAAAGTGGCCAAAGTGGCTACCGAGGTGCCGAATGTGCCAAAGAGGCTACAAGTGGCCAAAGTGGCTACGAGAGGCCGAATGTGCCAAAGTGGCTACAAGTGGCCAAGTGGCTACCGAGGTGCCGAATATGCCAAAGTGGCTACCAAGTGGCCAAAGTGGCTACCGAGGTGCCAAATGTGCCAAAGTGGCTACCAAGTGGCCAAAGTGGCTACCGAGGTGCCGAATGTGCCAAAATGGCTACCAAGTGGCCAAAGTGGCTACCGAGGGGTCGAATGTGCCAAAGTGGCTACCAAGTGGCCAAAGTGGCTACCGTGGTGCAGAATGTGCCAAAGTGGCTACCAAGTGGCCAAAATGGCTACCAAGGTGCTGAATGTGCCAAAGTGGCTGCCAAGTGGCCAAATGGCTAACAAGTGGCCAAAGTGGCTACCGAGGTGCCGAATGTGTCAAAGAGGCTACCAAGTGGCCAAAGTGGCTACCAATGTGCCAAAGTGCTACCAAGTGGCCAAAGTGGCTACCGAGGTGCCGAATGTGCCAAAGAGGCTACCAAGTGGCCAAAATGGCCAAAGTGGCTACCGAGGGCCGAATGTGCCAAAGTGGCAAACCAAGTGGCTACAGATGTGTCGAATGTTCCAAAGTGGCTACCAAGTGGCCAAAGTGGCTACCGAGGTGCTGAATGTGGCAAAGTGGCTACCAAGTGGCCAAAGTGGCTACCAGTGGCAAATGTGCCAAAGTGGCTACCAAGTGCCAAAGTGGTCTAGTCCGAATGTCAAATGCCAAGTCCAAAGTGGCTACCGAGGGGCCGAATGTGCCAAAGTGGCTACAATTGGCCAAAGTAGCTACAGTGGTGCAGAATATGCCAAAGTGGCTACCAAGTGGCCAAAGTGGCTACCAAGGTACCGAATGTGCCAAAGTGGCTACCAAGTGGCCAAAGTGGCTACCGAGGTGCGAATGTGCCAAAGTGGCTACCAAGTGGCCAAAGTGGCTACCAAGTTGCTGAATGTTTCAAAGTGGCTAGCAAGTGGCCAAAGTGGCTACCAAGGTTTCAAATGTGCTAAAATGGCTACCAAGTGGCCAAGGTGGCTAATAAGGTGCCGAATGTTCCAAAGTGGCTACCAAGTGGACAAAGTGGCTACTGAGGTGCCAAATGTGCCAAAGTGGCTACCAAGTTGCCAAAGTGGCTTCCGAGGTGCCATGAAATGCCAAAGTGGCTACCAAGTGGCCAAAGTGGCTACCAAGTGTACCGAATGTGCCAAAGTGGCTAACAAGTGGCCAAAGTGGCTACCGAGGGGCCGAATGTGCCAAAGTGGCTACCAAGTGGCCAAAGTGGCTACAGTGGTGCAGAATATGCCAAAGTGGCTACCAAGATGACCAAAGTGGCTACCAAGGTGCCAAATGTGCTAAAGTGGCTACCAAATGGTCAAAGAGGCTACTAAGGTGCCGAATGTTCCAAACTGGCTACCAAGTGGCCAAAGTGGCTACCGAGTGGCCGAATGTGCTAAAGTGGCTACCAAGTGGCTACAGATGTGTCGAATGTTCCAAAGTGGCTACAAAATTGCCAAAGGGCTTCCGAGGTGCCGAATATGCCAAAGTGGCTACCAAGTGGCCAAAGTGCTACAAGGTACGAATGTGCCAAATGGTACCAAGTGGCCAAAGTGGCTACCGAGGCCGAATGTGCCAAAGTGGCTACCAAAGCAAGTGGCTACAGGTGCAAATGTCAAAGTGGCTCCCAGAGTCAAGGGCGAAGGTGCCAAATGTGCCACAAGTGGCTACCAAGTGGCCAAAGTGGCTACCAGGTGCGAATGTGCCAAAGTGGTTACCAAGTGGCCAAAGTGGCTACCGAGGGGCCGAATGTGCCAAGTGGCTACCAAGTGGCCAAAGTGGCTACAGTGGTGCAGAATGTGCCAAAGTGGCTACCAAGTGGCCAAAGTGGCTACCAAGTACCGAATGTGCCAAAGTGGCTACCAAGTAGCCAAAGTGGCTACAGAGGTGCCGAATGTGCCAAAGTGGCTACTAAGTGGCCAAAATGGCTACCAAGGTGCCGAATGTGTCAAAGTGGCTACCAAGAGATCAAAGTGGCTACCAAGGTGCCAAATGTGCTAAATTGGCTACCAAGTGGCCAAGGAGGCTACCAAGGTGACGTATGTGCCAAAGTGGCTACCATGGTGCAGAATGTGCCAAAGTGGCTACCAAGTGGCCAAAGTGGCTACCAAGGTACCGAATGTGCCAAAGTGGCTACCAAGTGGCCAAAATGGCTACAGAGGTGCCGAATGTGCCAAAGTGGCTACCAAGTGGCCAAAGTGGCTACCAAGGTGCCGAATGTGTCAAAGTGGCTACCAAGAGACCAAAGTGGCTACCAAGGTGCCAAAGGTGCTAAAGTGGCTACCAAATGGCCAAAGAGGCTACCAAGGTGCCAAATGTGCCAAAGTGGCTACCAAGTGGCCAAAGTGGCTACTGAGGTGCCGAATGTGCCAAAGTGGCTAGCAAGTGGCCAAAGTGCCTACCAAGTGGCCAAAGTGGCTACTGAGGTGCTGAATGTGCCAAAGTGGCTTCCAAGTGGCCAAAGTGGCTACTGAGGTACCGAATTTGCCAAAATGGCTACCAAGTGGCTAAAGTGGCTACTGAGGGCCGACTGTGCCAAAGTGGCTACCAAGTGGCTGAAGTAGCTACCGAGGTGCCGAATGTGTCAAAATGGCTACCAAGTGGCCCAAAGTGACTACTAAGTGGCCAAAGTGACTACCAAGTTCCTGAATGTGCCAAAGTGGCTACCAGGTGGCCAAAGTGGCTGCTGAGGTGCTGAATGTGCCAAAGTGGCTACCAAGCAGCCAAAGTGGCTACCAAGGTGCTGAATATGCCAAAGTGGCTACCAATTGGCCAAAGTGGCTACTGAGGTGCCGAATGTGCCAAAGTAGCTACCAAGTGGCCAAAGTGGCTACCGAGTGGCTGTGTGCACCAAAGTGGCTACCAAGGATTCTTTCATGCCAAAATGGCTACCAAGGAGCCAAAGTGGCTAAAAGGGGCCCCGCACATCAAAGTGGCTACCAAGGGGCCATATACAACCCATCCCAGGTTCTGCCATCGCTATACACAACATTCATATTTTAACTTTACTTTCTGACAGTCGACACCTGGTACACTGCTGTAAAGCTGGCAGAGCTGTTCAAGCACCATGTATTTCCTTCAGGAAATGCCCATCTAGTTCTTCTTCTTCTTCTCCGCGTTTTCTGCAATTAATGCGTCCCGAACCGCTCGGCGCAGAGACCCGGTTCAGGCGGCGTTTCGAAGCCCTCGGTGGGGACAGGTGTGCTATGTATTTTTGGAGTCGATCCGATTTTTAGTTTTTTTTTAAAAAAATCGCAGTTTAAGCAAAAATTTTCCCATAGGAATTAATGGCGACCTTTCCATGACCCCCAACTGACATGGATTGAAGCCACAGCGCAGGTGCAGTGACTTACAAAGATCGCAGCTATGCAAATGCAGCTTCCACACATGACCCGTATCAGCTAATAGAAGCACAGATCGCTGATTCAATGTCTTAAAGGCGCAGCGCAGGGCCCCAGGCAGCACACGGGGCCACAGGCAGCGCGCCAATGGCTTCTGAAAAGCCCCACGGACGCCAAACTGGCTTTAGAAGCCCAGTGTGCCAAAGTGGCCCCTGAGGGGCCCGGAGCACCAAATTGGCCACTGAGGCAAAGTGACAGCATGTGTCAACATGGCTAAAGTGGCTACCAAGTGGCCAAAGTGGCTACCGAGGTGCTGAATGTGCCAAATGGCTACAAAGTGGCCAAAGTGGCTACCGAGGTGCCGAATGTGCCAAAGTGGCTACAAGTCGCCAAAGTGGCTACCAAGGTGCTGAATGTTCAAAGTGGCTAGCAAGTGGCAAAAGTGGCTACCGAGGTGCTGAATGTGCCAAAGTGGCTACCAATGTGCCAAATTGGCTACCGAGGTGCTGAATGTGCCAAAGTGGCTACCAATGTGCCAAAGTGGCTACCAAGTAGCTAAAGTGGCTACCGAGGTGCCGAATGTGCCAAAGAGGCTACCAAGTGGCCAAAGTGGCTACCAAGTGGCCAAAGTGGCTACAGAGAGGCCGAATGTGCCAAAGTGGCTACCAAGTGGCCAAAGTGGCTACCGAGGTGCCAAATGTCCCAAAGTGGCTACCAATGTGCCAAAGTGGCTACCGAGGTGCCAAATGTGCCAAAGTGGCTACCAAGTTGCCAAAGTGGCTACCGAGGTGCCGAATATGCCAAAGTGGCTACCAAGTGGCCAAAGTGGCAACTGAGGTGCTGAATGTTGCCAAAGATGCTAGCAAGTGGCCAAAATGGCTAACAAGTGGTCAAAGTGACTACCGAGGTGCCGAATGTGCCAAAGTGGCTACCAAGTGGCCAAAGTGGCTACTGAGGTGCCGAATGTGCCAAAGTGGCTACCAAGTGGCCAAAGTGGCTACCGGGTGCGAATGTGCCAAAGTGGCTACCAAGTGGCCAAAGTGGCTACTAGTGTGCAGAATGTGCCAAAGTGGCTACCAAGTGGCCAAAGTGGCTACTAGGGCGAATGTGCCAAAGTGGCTACCAAGTGGCCAAAGTGGCTACCAGTGGTGCAGATGTGCCAAAGTGGCTGCCAAGTGGCCAAAGTGGCTACCAAGTGTGCCAAATGTGCCAAAGTGGCTACCAAGTGGCCAAAGTGGCTACCAGTGGGTGCCAAAGTGGCTACGAGGTGCCGAATGTGCCAAAGTGGCTACCAAGTGGCCAAAGTGGCTACCGAGGGGCCGAATGTGCCAAAGTGGCTAACAAGTGGCCAAAGTGGCTACTGTGGTGCAGAATGTGCCAAAGTGGCTACTAAGTGGCAAAAGTGGCTACCGAGGTGCCGGATGTGCCAATGTGGCTACCGAGGTGCCGAATGTGCCAAAGTGGCTACCAAGTGCCAAAGTGGCTACCGAGGTGCCGAATGAGGTCGTGCCAAAGTGGCTATCGAGGTGCCGAATGTGCCAAAGTGGCTACCAAGTAGCCAAAGTGGCTACCAAGGTGCCGAATGTGCCAAAGTGGCTACCAAGTGGCCAAAGTGGCTACTGGTGCGAATGTGCAAAGTGACTACAAGTGACAAAAGTGGCTACAGTTCGAGTGCCAAAGTGGCTCCTAGTTGCGAATCAAAGTGGCTACAAATGGCCAAAGTGGCTACCAAGGTTCCAAATGTGCAAAGTGGCTACCAAGTGGCCAAAGTGGCTACCGAGGTGCCGAATTGCCAAAGAGGCTACCAAATGGCCAAAGTGGCTACTGAGGTGCCGAATGTGCCAAAGTGGCTATCAATGTGCCAAAGTGGCTACCAATGCTAAGTGGCTACGAGGTGCCGAATGTGCCAAAGAGGCTCAAAGTGGCCAAAGTGGCTACCAAGTGGCCAAAGTGGCTACAGAGAGGCCGAATGTGCCAAAGTGGCTACCAAGTGGCCAAAGTGGCTACGAGTGTCAAATGTGCAAAGGCACCAATGGCCAAAGTGGCTACCGGTGCCGAATGTCCAAAGGCTACCAATGGCCAAAGGCTACCGAGGTCGATATCCAAAGTGTACCATGCTTCTAAAGCCCCACGGACCAAAGTGGCTTAAAGCCCAGTGTCAAAGTGGCCCCTAGGGCCGGGCACCAAATGGCCAAGAGCAAATGACAGATGTTCAACAGGTAAAGTGCTACCAAGTGCCAAAGTGGCTACCGAGGTGCTGAATGTGCCAAGTGGCACCAAGTGGCCAAGTGGCTACGAGGTTCCGAATGTGCCAAAGTGGCTACCAGTCGCCAAAGTGCACCAGGTGCAATTGTCAAAGTGGCTACCAAGGGCCAAGTGCTACCAAGGTGCAATGTTCCAATGCTACAATGTGCCAAAGTGCTACGAGTCTGAATGTGCAAAGTGGCTACCATTGCCAAATGCACCAATGCTAAAGGCTACGAGTGCAATGGCAAGGGTACCAAGTGGCCAAGTGGCTCCAATGGCCAAAGTGGCTACAGAGAGGCCGAATTGCCAAATTGGCTACCAGTGGCCAAAGTGGCTACAGAATGTCGAATGGCCAAAGGGCTACCAAGTGGCCAAAGTGGCTACGAGGTGCCGAATGCCCAAAGTGGCTACCAATGCCAAAGTGGCTACGAGGTGCCAAATGTGCCAAAGTGGCTACCAAGTTGTCAAAGTGGCTACCGAGGTGCCGAAATGCCAAAGTGTACCAAGTGACCAAAGTGGCTACCGAGTGCCGAATGTGCCAAATGGCACAATGGCCAAAGGGCTACCGAGGTGCGAATGTGCCAAAGTGGCTACCAAGTGGCCAAAGTGGCTTTCTAGTGGCGAATGTGCCAAGTGGCTACCAAGTGGCCAAATTGGCTACGTGGGCAGAATGTGCCAAAATGGTAGCAAGTGGCAAAACTGGCTCCAGTAGTCAAGTGGCAACTGAGGTGCTAAATTTGGCCAAAGATGCTAGCAAGTGCCAAAGTGGCTAACAAGTGGCCAAAGTGACTACCGAGATGCGAATGTGCCAAAGTGGCTTCCAATGGCCAAAGTGGTACTGAGGTGCCGAATGTGCCAAAGTGGCTACCAATGTGCCAAAGTGGCTACCAAGGCAGGCAACAGTGAAAGAAGGGAAGTGCCAATTACACCGTCAGTCCAATCCAATCACAGGAAATGCAAAGCTAAGGCCAACCGGAAAACAAATTAGTGCAAGTGCAAGGTTAGCCGGTCCTTTCCATTGCCAGGGCCCCGTGGCCCGGGCAAGTGGTTATGCAATGCCCCAATTTCCCATGGCCAAGGGGGCTATGCCAAAAGTGGAATGGCC
>JARQOD010007287.1:0-39676 GCA_033576555.1 Oophaga sylvatica | reverse complement strand
TTTATTAAAAATTTCCATTTGATACTTTATTTTTTTTAAAAGTTTGAAAACTTTTAAAGGTTTTCTTCCCCCCCCGGGGGGGAAGATGTTATTTGTTCCAAATGTTTTTTGCAAAAACAAAATTTTTTTGTCTTTTGAAATTTAAAACAGCCCGGGATTGCGTCTTTTCCCCGGGGGAAAAGGTTCCCCGGGTTACACAATACCAGGGGATGGGGGGGAAAGGGGAAAAGGGTTAAGGGGTTTTTTCCTTTTAAAAAAGGAAAATTTCAAACACGCCCAGTAGGGGGTGGGAAAGGGAGAAAATTTTTTAACCCTTTTGCCCGGGATTTTCAGAGGGGAACCCTGTTTTTTCCCCTGCCCCTTGGAAAAGGGGAAAGATTTTTTCCCCAAGATTTTGGGAAGAGACAAACGTCTTGGGGGCCCTCTGCCTATCTTCAGTTTTAAAATTTTGGGGGGTTCTAGTATAGGTATTTTAACGTACCCGACCCCAGCCAAAGCTGTCCCCCAAAAGGGAACAGGCTGGAAAAACTCCTGAAGAACTGGGGGCAAGTCGAAGGGAAAAAAGGGGAAAAAGAAAGGGAAAATTTGCTATAGATCATTATTACCGCAGTGACGGGAAGACTCGTGTATCCAGATCATTATTACCGCACCGACGGGAAACTCGTGTATCCAGGTCATTATTACCGCACGTGGGAAGACTCGTGTATTCAGGTCATTATTACCGCATGACAGGAAGACTCGTGTATCAGGTCATTATTACCGCACCGATGGGAAGACTCGTGTATCCAGTCATTATTACCGCACTGACGGGAAGACTCGTGTATCCAGGTCATTATTACCGCACCGATGGAAGACTCGTGTATTCCAGGTCATTATTACCGCAGTGACAGGAAGACTCGTGTATCCAGATCATTATTACCGCACCGATGGGAAGACTCGTGTATTCAGGTCATTATTACCGCACCGACGGGAAGACTCGTGTATCCAGATCATTATTACCGCACCGATGGAAGAACTCGTGTATCCAGATCATTATTACCGCAGTGACGGGAAGACTCGTGTATCCAGGTCATTATTACCGCAGTGACGGAAGACTCGTGTATCCAGGTCATTATTACCGCACCGACGGGAAGACTCGTGTATCCAGATCATTATTACCGCAGTGACGGGAAGACTCGTGTATCCAGGTCATTATTACCGCAGTGACGGGAAGACTCGTGTATCCAGATCATTATTACCGCACCGACGGGAAGACTCGTGTATCCAGGTCATTATTACCGCAGTGACGGGAAGACTCGTGTATCCAGGTCATTATTACCGCAGTGACGGGAAGACTCGTATATCCAGATCATTATTACCGCAGTGACGGGAAGACTCGTGTATCCAGATCATTATTACCGCAGTGACGGGAAGACTCGTGTATCCAGATCATTATTACCGCACCGACGGGAAGACTCGTGTATCCAGGTCATTATTACCGCAGTGACGGGAAGACTCGTGTATCCAGGTCATTATTACCGCAGTGACGGGAAGACTCGTATATCCAGATCATTATTACCGCACCGACGGGAAGACTCGTGTATCCAGGTCATTATTACCGCACCGACGGGAAGACTCTGTATCCAGGTCATTATTACCGCAGTGACGGGAAGACTCGTGTATCCAGATCATTATTACCGCACCGACGGGAAGACTCGTGTATCCAGGTCATTATTACCGCAGTGACGGGAAGACTCGTGTATCCAGGTCATTATTACCGCACCGACGGGAAGACTCGTGTATCCAGGTCATTATTACCACAGTGACGGGAAGACTCGTGTATCCAGATCATTATTACCGCACCCACGGGAAGACTCGTGTATCCAGATCATTATTACCGCACCCACGGGAAGACTCGTGCATCCAGCTCATTATTACTGCACCGACGGGAAGACTCGTGTATCCAGGTCATTATTACCGCAGTGACGGGAAGACTCGTGTATCCAGATCATTATTACCGCACTGACGGGAAGACTCGTGTATCCAGATCATTATTACAGCACGACGGGAAGACTCGTGTATCCAGGTCATTATTACCGCACGACGGGAAGACTCGTGTATCCAGGTCATTATTACCGCAGTGACGGGAAGACTCGTGTATACAGGTCATTATTACCGCAGTGACGGGAAGACTCGTGTATCCAGATCATTATTACCGCACTGACGGGAAGACTCGTGTATCCGATTATTATTACCGCACTGACGGGAAGACTCGTGTATCCAGGTCATTATTACAGCACTGACGGGAAGACTCGTGTATCCAGGTCATTATTACCGCACCGACGGGAAGACTCGTGTATCCAGGTCATTATTACCGCACTGACGGGAAGACTCGTGTATCCAGATCATTATTACCGCACCCACGGGAAGACTCGTGTATCCAGCTCATTATTACTGCACCGACGGGAAGACTCATGTATCCAGGTCATTATTACAGCACCGACGGGAAGACTCGTGTATCCAGGTCATTATTACCGCAGTGACGGGAAGACTCGTGTATCCAGGTCATTATTACAGCACCGACGGGAAGACTCGTGTATTCAGGTCATTATTACCGCATGACGGAAGACTCGTGTATCCAGGTCATTATTACCGCACCAAAGGGAAGACTCGTGTATCCAGATCATTATTACCGCAGTGACAGGAAGACTCGTGTATCCAGGTCATTATTACAGCACCGACGGAAGACTCGTGTATCCAGATCATTATTACGCACCGACGGGAAGACTCGTGTATCCAGGTCATTATTACTGCACCGACGGGAAGACTCGTGTATCCAGATCATTATTACCGCACCGACGGAAGACTCGTGTATCCAGATCATTATTACCGCACCGACGGGAAGACTCGTGTATCCAGATCATTATTACCGCACCGACGGGAAGACTCGTGTATCCAGATCATTATTACCGCACCGACGGGAAGACTCGTGTATCCAGATCATTATTACCGCACCGACGGGAAGACTCGTGTATCCAGATCATTATTACCGCACCGACGGGAAGACTCGTGTATCCAGGTCATTATTACCGCAGTGACAGGAAGACTCGTGTATCCAGGTCATTATTACCGCACCGACGGGAAGACTCGTGTATCCAGATCATTATTACCGCACCGACGGAAGACTCGTGTATCCAGGTCATTATTACCGCAGTGACGGGAAGACTCGTGTATCCAGGTCATTATTACTGCACCGACGGGAAGACTCGTGTATCCAGATCATTATTACCGCACCGACGGGAAGACTCGTGTATCTGTGTAGCCCTGGTACACAATACCAGGAGGATGAGTGGAGAGGTAACAGTTAAGGTCTCTTCATGACATCATGTACACTTCTGACACACCCAGCAGGGGTGTGGAAGGGAGTGATTTCTAGTCAGTCAGTTTCCTGTCCTTGGACAGAGTAGACGTGTCCAGTTTGAGCCTGTCAGCAGTTCAGAAAGTGGAGGCTGGTACAGGTGGTCTAATTCACCTTAGCCTAGTCAGAGCTGTGCCCCACTGGAAGAAAGACTGAGCTAATTTTAAGAGTCGAGCAAATCGAAGGGCAAAGTGGAAGGAAGATAATTGGAAAAGTGCTTTTGCTTGGAAAAGTCCTGCACATTGTAACCGGTCACTGGGACCGAAGGGTCACTATTAGCTACAAGCATAGTGAAGAGAAAACCAGAGATTTACCGGACCCTAGGTCGCGGCAAACACCCCCTTATAGTCAGTACGTAACTGGGGTCAGGGGAAGTGAAGACTTTGAGTCTCTGCAGGACAAAATAAGAATTCAGCTCCCTCATAGAAAGGCTCCTAACACTAAATTGACTGGGAAGCACAGCTTTGGATAAGCTGGAATCATAGAGGGGACTACGCTTCAGGCTGGTCGTACTCATCTTCATTGGACAGTAAAGGAGGCCCCTAACTTGCTTAGCTGTTGCCTCAAAGCTCATCCTCCATCAACCCCATCAGCCTCCCTGGGACCTGCTTGAACATCTTACAAGTAAAGGTATGGAAAGATGCTGACCGTGTGAGACTGAGTTATTATTGCATGCCTGCACAATCCCTACCTAACTACCGACCTGAGGGAAGAGTCCCACCTGTAGGGGACCCGACATCTAGCTGCCTCACCATCCCCTCAGAGATCTACAGCAGCGCTGGTACAAATTACCAGAATACTACAGGTGGCGTCACGAACTGTATATAAATCTATCCCCTGTAAATATATCCCCAACATACGCCAGACCGCCAGGGCCACAGACCGAGCCACAGCTACCTGTGACAAATCCCCATAGACTTCTACGGGCTCGGCTCTGAGTACCCCATTGCCCTGGTAACCCACAATTGTGGTGGCGGGTCGACACAAAAACTTGGCGTCACGAACAGGATCCGAAACTTGCAGCATTGCGAGCCCTGTGTACCTGTGGAGTGTTTTGATGAAAAAGACTGTTGCTATTGTTTGGCGCTAAAATCCGCCATTTTGCCGCCATATTCGCGCCCTCAGGCGCTGGAGAAGAAGGTGGGCGGACCTGAAAAAGCGCGCAAAGTCTTGGACACGCCCCCAACCTGCACCCCAAACTGCATAGCAATCTGCGTCGCAAACCGCATCGCAAACTGCATAGCAATCTGCTTTGCAAACCGCATCGCGAACTGCATAGCAAACCGCATCGCACAAACTGCATATAGCAATCTGCATCACAATCCGCATAGCAAACTGCATCACAATCTGCATTGCAATCCGCATCGCAAATTGCATCGCAAAATAGAGCTGCAGGTCCTGCGACAGGAAGTGAACGCTCTGACATCAGAGCGCCTGCGACGAAGGTCCTGTTCCCACTGCGGTGCCTGTGAAGTAGCAGCATCTGAAACCGGTAGGCTCCGTTTAACCAAGGGGGCGCTAAGATGTCACAACAACCGGCTGACAGTGCGGCCCCGGCCGGAGTCCCCAATCCCGCACCGTCTGGTATTGTAGCGCCAGATGGGGGCGCAGGCCCTGCACCCAGTCCGGTAGTCCCGATCATGCCACTAACGCTCCCATATATGCCTGGGGCGAAATGGCTTCCCCAATACAGCGGTGAGCCAGGCACATTAGCAGGCTTCAAGCGGAAGTTATGCAGCATCTAGAAATGTACTCCATGCCTGAGAGACAAAAAGCTGCTGTGCTAATAGGGCAGCTAACTGGCGCTGCTGAGAGGGAAGTGGAGACTTGGGATACCGTTGATCAGGAGTCGGTACCTGCGATCTTCCTTAAGCTACATGCCATATTTGAAGACCGCACAGAAACGGATCTCCGGATGGCCTTCTATCACTGTTCACAACAGCCAGGTGACAGCATCCGGGGACTATGCTTGCCGACTACAGGGAGCCCTGAGAGCCCTCAAGCAAATTAACAATTTAAAGCTATCGACGAGAATAGAATGCTGAAAGAACAATTTATACAGGGATTGAGATCCCCAGAGGAACGCAGAACTTGTAATTGGTGGTCCTTAGATCATCCGGATGCTACCTTTGATGCCCTAAAGGACATGGCAATAAAAGGGCTGCGGCCCCTGGGCAAACCTGAGGTGGCCACCCAACATCATCAGGCTGAAGTCACTCGGAACCGGCAGTAACCCCCTTTTCCCCGTAGTGGCTGAAGCCAAAGCGCAGTGACACCTCCTAGTGAATTGGACTGTCTGCGCTCAGAGGTGCGCCAGCTGACTAAAAATCTGGCCGCTGTGATGAGTGCCCTCAGCTGCGGAAAGAGGAGGAAGGAAGATCTTGTTAGCTGACTGCCCAGAAGGACGTCCGTGGATGCACCGGAGAAGAAAGAAGACGTCGCCCCCCCGGAGGAGGACAACGCCACCCCCAGGAGCAACCTCTGATCAACACCCTCTCGTCGAGAGATCATCTGTTACCGCTGCAACCGGAAAGGTCATCTGTCTACACAGTGTCCTTTAAACGGGCAGAACCTGGGTCCAAGGGCCAACACCCAGGAGAATACCCGTCAGGCCCCCTAGACTGGAACCGCAGGTATGTGGGCGGGCGACCCTACCTGTCTATTATTCTAGATGGTATTGCTGTTCCAGCATTGTTAGACACTGGGTCCCAGGTGACCCTAATACCTGATGCTCTATATACCAAGTACTGGTCAATGGACAGTCTTAAACCTCCGAGCCTTGACTTTACTGTGTATGCTTCGAATGGTCTTCCTGTAGAAGTACTCGGAACAAAATGTGTAGATGTAAAGGTGGGCAGAGAGGAGTTGAAAGACCAAGGGCTTCTGGTAGTAAAGACTGTAAATGAGGAGAACGGTTTAAATATCATTTTGGGTACTAACATTATCGGTAATTGTTTGGGAGAAGTTGTGTTCTTACTCCAACAGCTCGCTGAGATTGCCCGACCAAGGCAGAGAGGAGTAATCCAAAGAGAGATCCGGGCCCTGGTGTGTCAGCAGCAAGCGAAGCTTACCGACGGCGAAATTGGTAATGTACGGGTCACTGACTCGATCCTATTGTGATACCCCCAATGAGTGAAATGATCATTTGGTGCAGGGCAGCCATAGGTCTGAGAGGACAGAATTACCAAGCTGTAGTAGAACCCCACCATTCAGAACATAGACCTACACTTATGACTGCTAGAGGAGTAGTAGAGTGGTGAATGGAAGAGTACCGGTACGGCTTCTCAATTGGGGAGATGATGAGGTAAACTTACCCCGTTATGCAACCATTGCTAAACTACATGCTGTCGAAATAATTCTATTCTCCCGGCTGAGTCCTTAGACTCCTGTCAAATAGAGGAGGACAATGACCCAGCAACCCAGGTGGCGGAATGGTGTCAGCAACTCCATGTTGGGACGGACACCACTCCCGCTCACCAGAAGCAAGGGGTATTACGGGTGGTGCAAGAGTACGCCCAAGTGTTTAGCAAAAATCCACTTGATTTTGGGACAATTAAGGGAGTACAACATCATATCCCTACTGGCAATCATCCTCCCATCAAAGAGCGGTATAGGCCCATACCTCCAGCTCATTATCAGAAGGCTAAAGAAATGTTGAATGATATGAAGAAAGCTGGGGTGATAAGGGATAGTTGTAGTCCCTGGGCAGCCCCTCTAGTTCTGGTTAAAAAGAAAGATGGTAGTATGAGAATGTGTGTGGATTACAGGCAGGTGAACCGCATAACACACAAGGATGCATACCCGTTACCGCGCATAGAGGAATCATTAGCTGCTCTGAAAACGGCTAACTACTTTTCTACCCTTGATCTGACTAGTGGTTACTGGCAAGTGGCTGTGGCTGAGGAGGATCGTGAGAAAACGGCTTTCACCACCCCAATGGGGCTCTGTGAGTTCGACAGAATGCCGTTTGGGCTCAGTAGTGCCCCAGGAACATTTCAGAGAGTGATGGAAAACTGTCTGGGACATCTCAATTTTGAAACCGTGCTGCTATACCTAGACGACGTTATCGTGTATTCCAAGACATATGAGGACCATCTGAAGCACCTGGCAGAAGTGTTTGAGTCCCTGTCCAGGTATGGGATGAAATTAAAACCCTCAAAATGCCATCTACTCAAGCAGAAGGTACAATACTTGGGCACATCGTCAGTTCGGAAGGAGTAGCGCCGGACCCAGAGAAAGTCACCGCCATCCAGAAGTGGCCGGAGCCGAAAAACCTTAAGGAAGTGCGACAGTTCCTGGGACTAACGGGTTACTACAGGAGATTCGTGAAAGATTACACGAAGAAGGCAGCCCTTTACAGGACCTCCTAGTAGGACAATCCCTAAAGAGCAGAAACCCTCCTTTAATTGGGTAAAGAACAGGCTGAAGCATTCCAAAAGATGAAAGAGATCCTTACAGGTGATGAGATCTTAACCTATCCTGATTACAGCCAACCGTTCCTGTTGTACACCGACGCCAGTAATGAAGGGTTGGGAGCAGTTCTCAGTCAGAAGCAGAATGGCCAAGAAAAAGTCATCGCATTATGCCTAGCAGAAAACTCAGGCCAACTGAAAGGAATCCGGAAAATTATAGCAGCTTCAAGCTAGAGTTTCTGGCGCTGGTCTGGGCCATTACTGAAAGATTTAAGCACTATCTGGCCTCCAATAAGTTCACGGCGTACACAGACAACAACCCGTTAACGCACCTGGAAACCGCCAAGCTGGGTGCCATGGAGCAGCGATGGATGGCTCGGTTGTCCAATTACCAGTTTACTATCAAGTACCGGGCAGGTCGAAAGAATGCTAATGCTGATGCGTTGTCCCGAATGCCGCATGACTCTGATACGGAAGAAGAATCGGACGACCTGGAAGAAATTGAGCTACCGCGTTCATCGAAATGGGGTAGTCCACGAGCATCGAGTCCACAGAAAGCAGTATGGTGCAACATTAAATCCTTTACCCCATCACAGCTGGAAAGAGACTCAGGACAGTGATCCAGTGGTCAGCCGCATCAAGGAGTTGTTAAACAGGAAGGCTCCTCCTTGGAAAAGGATGCACCTATGTCAGCCAAGCTCCTGTGGAACGAGAAAAGCAGGTTGTTCCTATACCGTGAGAAGTTGTGCAGGAGATACGTCAACCCCAGAACCCATGAAATGGTCTGGCAAATCGTGGTCCCCAAGGCAGACGTCCCAATGGTGTTGGAAGCGTACCACGATCAAGCAGGACACTTTGGCTGGAGAAAGCTGGAGACCCTGTTGAGATGCCGGTTCTACTGGGTAGGGATGCGCAGCTCCATCGAGAGGTGGTGTCGGAACTGTGGACCCTGTGGTCTCAGAAGAAAGGACTACGGTAGTCAGAAGGCACCCCTGCAACCTATCCGGACGACTCGTCCCTGGAGATTGTGGCCCTGGACCACGTCAAATTGTCGCCAAGTAGATCTGGATACTCATACGCCTTGACCATGGTGGACCATTACTCCAGATTTCTGGTGGTTGTTCCAGTGAAAGACCAGACCGCAGTGACGGCCGCGAAAACCTTTCAAGCAAGCTTCTGCAGACCGCATGGGTATCCGGAGCAAGTCTTAACCGATCAGGGACCTGCTTTTGAAGCCGATTTATTCAAGGAATTCTGTCATATGTACGGGTGCAAGAAAATTAGAACGACACCATACACCCTCAAACCAACGGTCTTTGTGAAAAGATGAACCATATTGTCCTTGACTTGTTGAGATCCATACCGTTGGAAGACAGGAATCGATGGCCGGATTTACTACCTGATTTGGTTGATTTGTACAACCATATACCTGTAAGCTCAACTAACTGCACTCCAGCCTATCTTATGCGAGCAAGGCCCGGAAAACTACCAATGGATTTAGAACTTGGAGTGGTAGAACCGGAGGCAGACGATGCGTGAAAACTGGGACGTCAATCGGCAAGAGCAATACAGAAGAGTACAAATCTGTGTAGAGGAAAGTCTCAATAAGGCACGGGAGAAACAGGAAGATGTTTACAACCGAAATGCTCCTGCCAAGCCTCTGATGCCTGGAGAGGTAGTATTAAAAAGAAAAAGGAAAGATGCACAAACTGGATAACCAGTGGGAGCAAGAACCCTACGTCATACAAGATTCTAAATATGACAACAGAAAAGTTTGTGTCGTCAGTAAAGACGGAGGAAGAACAACAACCACTGTGTCCAGAGATCATTTGAAGTTGTGTCCAGAACACTTAAAGACGTTGTGAAAAGAACCCTGTCCTCAATCAAGGAGAAAGAAAGGAAGAGGTCATACACACACGATCTGGGAGATTTTCCTGCGGATTGGCCCCGACTGGGAGATGCTGTGATAATTCCAGTGTTGCAGTTTTATCAGCCACAAGAGGAAGTTCTACCTCCAGTTGTGCCTGTGGTGCCAGTTGAGCCCGCTCAGGAGTTACCCATCCCAGCAACACCTCAACCTGTGGAACCTCAAGATGGATCATCTGAAGCAGCGCCCCATACTATGGGATCTCCTGGTGAAGCTGACTCACACCGCCCAGCCATCAGTACGCTTGCCAGATCCATAGAAAGATTAAGGCAGTTCTATAGTTTGCCGTTACGCAGTGCAGACAGATCGCAACTTGATATACCTGAAACTACACCACGTAGATCAGAGAGAATCACAAAAGGGAAATTACCCATTAGATATCAGCAGTAGTTATAACGAATTTATGTGAACATTGTAAAAGTCTGTATATATAAATGTGTTTTTCCCTATTATGTCTTCGTTTAACAATGGACTCAGAGGCTGAGGACTGAGCCAGCCCAAGAACTGTATCCTGTAAATAGTTGCACTAAAGTGCCTTCTTAATGGTTTCACATGAAACCTTGACTTACCTCTGAACCAAAAACCCGTGTGGTGTGGCACTGAGTGAGGTCTGCATTTGGATGTCCTGCAGCCCACCCAGGACCTACGTTGAAGGTTTGGTGCGGGTCCTTCACAAGTATACTGTATATTTATTGAATGCTATTTAATACTTGTATTTTTCTATAATGTTTGCAACGTTCAAGATATCCTCACCTCCCGGATGGGACGATTACTGTTATTGTTAATGTTTTCATGCATAAGCAAAAAAATGTCTCTTTGTATTTTACAGCCCGGGAGTGCTGTCGTTTACCATGGGGGAATGTGTAGCCCTGGTACACAATACCAGGAGGATGAGTGGAGAGGTAACAGTTAAGGTCTCTTCATGACATCATGTACACTTCTGACACACCCAGCAGGGGTGTGGAAGGGAGTGATTTCTAGTCAGTCAGTTTCCTGTCCTTGGACAGAGTAGACGTGTCCAGTTTGAGCTTGTTAGCAGTTCATAAAGTGGAGGCTGGTACAGGTGGTCTAATTCACCTTAGCCTAGTCAGAGCTGTGCCCCACTGGAAGAAAGACTGAACTAACTATTAAGAGTCGAGCAAATCGAAGGGCAAAGTGGAAGGAAGATATTGGAAAAGTGCTTTGGCTTGGAAGAGTCCTGCACATTGCTACCGGTTACTGGGGACCGAAGGATCACTATTAGCTACAAGCATAGTGAAGAGAAAACCAGAGATTTACCGGACCCTAGGTCGCGGCAAACACCCCTTATAGTCAGTACGTAACTGGGGTCAGGGGAAGTGAAGACTTTGAGTCTCTGCAGGACAAAATAAGATTCAGCTCCCTCATAGAAAGGCTCCTAACACTAAATTGACTGGGAAGCACAGCTTTGGATAAGCTGGAATCATAGAGGGGACTACGCTTCAGGCTGGTCGTACTCATCTTCATTGGACAGTAAAGGAGGCCCCTAACTTGCTTAGCTGTTGCCTCAAAGCTCATCCTCCATCAACCCCATCAGCCTCCCTGGGACCTGCTTGAACATCTTACAAGTAAAGGTATGGAAAGATGCTGACCGTGTGAGACTGAGTTATTATTGCATGCCTGCACAATCCCTACCTAACTACCGACTGAGGGAAGAGTCCCACCTGTAGGGGACCCGACATCTAGCTGCCATCACCATCCCCTCAGAGATCTACAGCAGCGCTGGTACAAATTACCAGAATACTACAGGTGGCGTCACGAACTGTATATAAATCTATCCCCTGTAAATATATCCCCAACATACGCCAGACCGCCAGGGCCACAGACCGAGCCACAGCTACCTGTGACAAATCCCCATAGACTTCTACGGGCTCGGCTCTGAGTACCCCATTGCCCTGGTAACCCACAATTGTGGTGGCGGGTCGACACATATCCAGTCATTAGTACCGCAGTGACGGGAAGACTCGTGTATCCAGGTCATTATTACTGCCACGACGGGAAGACTCGTGTATCCAGATCATTATTACCGCACGACGGGAAGACTCGTGTATCCAGATCATTATTACCGCACCGACGGGAAGACTCGTGTATCCAGGTCATTATTATGCACCGCGGGAAGACTCGTGTATCCAGGTCATTATTACGCACCGACGGGAAGACTCGTGTATCCAGTCATTATTACCGCAGTGACGGGAAGACTCGTGTATCCAGATCATTATTACCGCACCGACGGGAAGACTCGTGTATCCAGTCATTATTACCGCACCGACGGGAAGACTCGTGTATTCAGGTCATTATTACGCACCGACGGGAAGACTCGTGTATCCAGGTCATTATTACCGCACCGACAGGAAGACTCGTGTATCTAGGTCATTATTACCGCACCGACGGGAAGACTCGTGTATCCAGTCATTATTACCGCACCGACGGGAAGACTCGTGTATCCAGATCATTATTACCGCAGTGACGGGAAGACTCGTGTATCCAGATCATTATTACCGCACCGACGGGAAGACTCGTGTATTCAGGTCATTATTACCGCACCGACGGGAAGACTCGTGTATCCAGGTCATTATTACCGCACCGACGGAAGACTCGTGTATCCAGGTCATTATTACTGCACCGACGGGAAGACTCGTGTATCCAGGTCATTATTACCGCACCGACGGGAAGACTCGTGTATTCAGGTCATTATTACCGCACCGACGGGAAGACTCGTGTATCCAGGTCATTATTACGCACGACGGGAAGACTCGTGTATCCAGATCATTATTACAGCACCGACGGGAAGACTCGTGTATCAGGTCATTATTACTGCACCGACGGGAAGACTCGTGTATCAGGTCATTATTACCGCACCGACAGGAAGACTCGTGTATCCAGGTCATTATTACCGCACCGACGGGAAGACTCGTGTATCTAGGTCATTATTACTGCACCGACGGGAAGACTCGTGTATTCAGGTCATTATTACCGCACCGACGGGAAGACTCGTGTATCCAGGATCATTATTACTGCACCGACGGGAAGACTCGTGTATCCAGGTCATTATTACCGCACCGACGGGAAGACTCGTGTATTCAGGTCATTATTACCGCACCGACGGGAAGACTCGTGTATCCAGGTCATTATTACCGCACCGACAGGAAGACTCGTGTATCCAGGTCATTATTACCGCACCGACGGGAAGACTCGTGTATCCAGATCATTATTACCGCACCGACGGGAAGACTCGAGTATCCAGGTCATTATTACCGCAGTGACGGGAAGACTCGTGTATCCAGATCATTATTACCGCAGTGACGGGAAGACTCGTGTATCCAGGTCATTATTACCGCACTGACGGGAAGACTCGTGTATCCAGATCATTATTACCGCACCCACGGGAAGACTCGTGTATCCAGCTCATTATTACTGCACCCACGGGAAGACTCGTGTATCCAGCTCATTATTACTGCACCGACGGGAAGACTCATGTATCCAGGTCATTATTACAGCACTGACGGGAAGACTCGTGTATCCAGGTCATTATTACAGCACCGACGGGAAGACTCGTGTATCCAGGTCATTATTACCGCACCGACGGGAAGACTCGTGTATCCAGATCATTATTACCGCAGTGACGGGAAGACTCGTGTATCCAGGTCATTATTACCGCAGTGACGGGAAGACTCGTGTATCCAGGTCATTATTACCGCACCGACGGGAAGACTCGTGTATCCAGGTCATTATTACCGCACCGACGGGAAGACTCGTGTATCCAGATCATTATTACCGCACCGACGGGAAGACTCGTGTATCCAGGTCATTATTACCGCACCGACGGGAAGACCTTTGTATCCAGGTCATTATTACTGCACCGACGGAAGACTCGTGTATCCAGGTCATTATTACCGCACCTAAGTATACTTGAACGTGTGCACTACTGGATATGGTGGTGCCGAGTTAGGTTCCCAAACCAGATAAATGAAAAAGTAAAACAAGGCACTCAACTAAATGTGTTCAAAACAAGGAAATTTAATGATGGTCCAGGCAAAACGTTTCGGCTGTAATGTAGCCTTCATCAGTTTCCTTGTTTTGAACACATTTAGTTGAGTGCCTTGTTTTACTTTTTCATTTATCTGGTTTGGGAACCTAACTCGGCACCACCATATCCAGTAGTGCACACGTTCAAGTATACTTACACATTTCCCTTTACGTGTAGCACACTGAAGTGGCTATGTCTTCCACTTTCTCTTATAATCCTGAGGAATATACAGCTATATTGGCACAATCTAAATTCTCAAGCGACTTCCTCAAAGCACCCCCACGCGAAACACGGGGACGAGATCTTGAACGAGCACTGAGAAACCACACTAACCTTGAATTACATAGCGCCACACTATCCGAATACTTACGGGTGAAAAGAATCCCTAGAGGCTTAAGGGTACCATTACGTCCCACCCTCTTTCATGACTCTCCTGATTTCTGCTCCCGTTTCGAATTAATTCTAAATAAATGTTCCTTTGACCTCATGATCCTTACTCTGGAGCACCTCCATAAAGCCATTGAGAAGAATAACACAGAAATAAGGAACATAGAAACACAACTATCATCGTCTGGGACCACCGAGGAGCTATCGACCCTCAAAGCTCAGATCCAAGTCCGTATAGACCAACACAGGATCGACACCGAGAATCGGAAGAGGAGTAAATTCTCTAGGGACACCATCGACTACGAGCAAAACAGAGTCTACAAGTGGCAAGAGTATTCATCCCAAAGACGTACAACCCGTTTCCAGAGATCTTCTACCGAATATTCGACCTCAGAGTCTGAACAAGATAGAGGCAGTGTACCCTCCACCTCTGGCAATTTTTTAGGTCAACCAAGACGCTTCCCCAGAAGAAGACGAGGAGGGGCGGCCACAAGAGACAACAACCAGAATTTCTCCCGCATAACGAGATCACAGGTATGGAGTCGTTGGTCATAAACATTTCATCTAGGACACTTGGGATAGCAGAACATAACGTACTACAAAAAGGTTTATCTTTTTGTCCAGCATACAAATGTAAAACATTTGAACTAGAGATGGACCTACAACGTTTTTTTCGTCTGTTACGACTCAAAGTGTATTTTGCCAATTCTAGTGACACAACATCAGAACCAACGGATTCCACCCATACATTGTCTGCGAAACAAATGGGCCTATATAACAAAAGCATTTTTCGCCCTCCACCCGGATCCCACGCGGTTGAGACCTTCATTAATTTCATATATAAGTCATTCTCTTCTATACGTAGTGACATTGAAAAGGGGAGGTTATTCTTCCCACCGAATCTCTCACTGGTAGAAAAACAAGCATTATCATCACTAAGCAGTGACACTAATTTAATCTTCAACCCCGCCGACAAAGGCGGAGCACTTGTCATTATGGACAAAACAAAATATGTCAATGAGATTAATAGACAGTTGAACGATCAAACTGTCTATTTCAAACTCACTCGAGACCCAACTCATGAAATATCTCTCAAAATTCAAAGGGTACTTGATAGATACTCCATGGTATTGGACACCCAAACCTGTCAGTATCTACAAAAGGTTCACCCCATAACGCCAGTATTCTACACTTTACCCAAAGTCCACAAGAACTTGGAGAATCCTCCTGGAAGACCAATTGTGGCCTCCACAGAGTCCATCTTATCTCCTATCTCCAAGTTCTTGGAGAAGATTTTGACCCCACTGACTCAAACTTCTCCGTCTTTTCTTTTAGATACTGGCAGTTTTTTAGAAATCATCAGAGAGCTCGATACAGTACCACCAAACACTATCCTAGTCACTCTTGATGTCAGTGACCTATATACATCAATCCCACATATTGAAGGAATTAACGCTGTACACCACTTACTCAGTACGTCAGGCATGGAAACTAACCAAATTAACCTGTGTATTGATCTGCTATCCATTATACTTTTCAATAATTACTTTCTCTTCCAGGACACCTATTATTTGCAAGTACGCGGGACAGCCATGGGATCTAACGTGGCGCCCCCGTACGCAAATACATACATGTCAGAATTCGAAACCACCATCATCTATAAACATCCATTGTTCATTCAGAATGTACTACTATGGAAAAGGTACATAGATGATGTATTTTGTCTATGGATTGGCACTCAGGAGTCACTTAATGACTTCTTCTCTTTTCTGAACACGTCATGGCCCGGTATCAAATTCACCATTACATCTGATTTGTCTAAGGTCAATTTCTTGGACACCACTGTCCACAAGGACAACCAGGGCCATCTCACTACAGATCTCTATAGGAAAATTACAGATCGTAACAGTATCCTTCACTTCCAGAGTTTCCATCCACCTTCTGTGAAACGCGCCATTCCTATTTCACAGTATCAGCGGATAACGAAAATTGTCACTGACACACGACTCCAGGGTCTCCGACAAACAGAGATGACTAAAAAATTTTTGAACAGGGGCTACCCCTCTTCCCTTCTACACAAAGCTAGAAACCATCAAATGACAAATCGCCCCAGAAGAACCAACAAACGCATACCATTTGTCCACACATTTCACCCTTACGCCTTCATTCTCCATAGGACAATAAGACGCCATTGGCCATTGCTATCCCAAGCACACCCAGAGATACCCGAGTTCGCAGAACCATTTCTGCCATGTTTTAAAAGATCTCCAAACTTAAGAGATAGCCTCGTACGGGCAGACTTGGGCTCTTCACATGCTAAAAAACAAATTTTTTTATCACAGCCCCGATATGGCACATTTCCATGCCTAAATTGTGCCCAGTGTGGTAACGTTCAAAAAGGCCCTACCATTCACCATCCTCATACAGGCAAAAGCTTCGATATCAAAGGGTTCTATACTTGTGAATCATCTTTTGCCGTATACTCCATCAAATGTCCCTGTGGCTTACTATACATCGGTGAGACTACTCAATCAGTACGTGACCGAATTTCCAAACATAAATCCACCATTCGCTGCAAGAATCTACTCCTCCCCATTCCCCACCATTTCCATACAATGGGTCACACCATCTCCCAACTGAAATTTCAAATTATTGAAACTGTCCCCCAACCTAGACGTGGTGGCAATAGAATCTTGCAACTCAAGAAAAGAGAGTCCTTTTGGATACATACATTGGAGACGTTATCACCTAGGGGTTTGAATAGGGAGTTTGATCTATTGTCCTTTCTATAAATGTTTACATTCTTGCTTTAATATGTGGTTAATTTATGTTATCTGTACTCTCTTTCAGAGCCGTCTCTATTGATAACCACCGATGTCACTGGCACCAATCACCTCGGTATCACCACCACAGTTTAGCCACCATTAATCTTATACCACCATCTGCGCTTTGAATTACGAGCACCGATCACGTCATCAATTTTCGTGACGCCCCTAGGGCGGAGCTCTATCCTTCACGAATCAGTCCTTGGAACGCAAAGTTGGAACGCACGGTACTTCCGGTCCCAGCATGCACAACACCGGAAGTCCCCAGGTGACACGCGCGCTGGTTCAGCGTGCATCTTACTTCCGGGTACAAGGCATATATACCACCATAGGCATAGCCACTCGGCGCCGCCTTATCCACTGGGCACTGACACAGACCCACAGACAAGCGGTGGATACCGCGTCTGCAACTATAGACGGTAAGCACCTCTATTGTCACAGCTCACAGAAATGGTATACACATAACCGGAGTCACTCTGCCTTAACTATTTCCATACAGGCAGCATACTTCAATATATCTAGCACCAGACACGCTATCTCCTCATAGCAACTGGTAAGCACATCCTTGTGTCCATATGAATCAGCGCACCAGCGTGCCACACTGTGTCTCAACGTATATTAACCCCCACAGGTCATCTATCACGGACTAAATTCCATATTGTGGTATGCGTTTCACTTTAGATCTTTTTATTGTGATATATTATATTTATCTGACACTCATCTATGTTCATACTTCTCAGGTGTATTGTCTATATACACTAGTTCTACTGGGATTCTAACTTTTGTGACCATCTACTATAAGGGTATGTTTCTCTTCCTTAACATATGAGTCTATTGGATTGTGCCATATATTATATTCCATGACCCCTTTAACTATGTAAACCTATACTAAGCGTTTGACCATTATACTTGTATATACTTTCTTTTGTTTTTGAGCATTTACCTGCTTTTGAATTTGTCAATATATTTGCACATATCTGTTTAGGTCCTCTACCTAAATATATCTTTACGGCAACTGATGAAGGCTACATTACAGCCGAACGTTTTGCCTGGACCATCATTAAATTTCCTGTTTTGAACACATTTAGTGAGTCCATTGTTTTACTTTTTCATTTACCGCACCGACGGAAGACTCGTGTATTCAGGTCATTATTACCGCAGTGACGGAAGACTCGTGTATCAGGTCATTATTACAGCACCGACGGGAAGACTCGTGTATCCAGTCATTATTACCGCAGTGACGGGAAGACTCTCTATTGTGTCATATTATCGACTTCCAGCATTCGTAATGTTGTTTGAGCATTTTTTGCGGAATTTGGTCATTACCACGAATGATCATTATACGACGCGACTTTATCTTTACAAGAGCTGTTAGTTATACGCAGCGGAAGCTCGGTCAGGTCATTATTACCGACGAGACTCTGTACCAGTCTATACCAGAGGGAAATTGTATCATCATATCCGCACACGGGAAGACTCGGTATCCATCATTATTACGCCGAGGAAGACGGTATCCATCATTATTACGCGGGAGATCGTGTATCAGTTTATACGCAGAGACGGATGGGACTGTGTATCAGTCATTATACGCACGACGAAGACTGTGTATCCACATACGAAACGGGAAGATGTATCCGTTTACGCGACGGAGACTCGTGTATCCAGTCATATTCCGCACGACGGAAGACTCGTGTATCAGTCATTTACCGACGACGGGAAGACTCGTGTATCCGGTCATTATTACGCACGACGGAAATCGTGTATCCAGGTCATTATACCGCAGTACGGGAAGACTCGTGTATCCAGTCATTATTCAGCAACCGACGGAAACGTCAGCTCGTGTATCCAGGTCATTATTACCGCAGTGAACGACGACGAGACTCAGTCTTATTACGCACCGACGGGAAGACCGTGTATCCAGATCATTATTACCGCACCGACGGGAAGACTCGTGTTCCAGGTTTATTACCGCACGACGGGAAGACTCGTGTATCCAGGTCTTATTACCGCACCGAGGAAGACCGTGTATCCGGTCATTATTACCGCAGGACGGAAGATCGTGTATCCAGATCATTATTACCGCACCGACGGGAAGACTCGTGTATCCAGATCATTATTACCGCACCGACGGGAAGATCGTTATCCAGGTCATATTACCGCATGACGGAAGACTCGTGTACCAGATCATTATTACCGCAGTGAGAAGACTCGTGTATCCAGTCATTATTACGCACCGCGGAAGACTCGTGTATCCAGATCATTATTACGCACCACGGGAGACTCGTGTATCCAGGTCATTATTACCGCACCGAGGGAAGACTCGTGTATCCAGGTCATTATACCCACTGACGGAAACTCGTGTATCCAGATCATTATTACGCACCGGGAAGACTCGTGTATCCAGGTCATTATTACCGCACCGACGGGAAGACTCGTGTATCCAGTCATTATTACCGCACCGACGGGAAGACTCGTGTATCCAGATCATTATTACCGCACCGACGGGAAGACTCGTGTATCCAGATCATTATTACCGCACTGACGGGAAGACTCGTGTATCCAGATCATTATTACCGCAGTGACGGGAAGACTCGTGTATCCAGATCATTATTACCGCACCGACGGGAAGACTCGTGTATCCAGATCATTATTACCGCACGACGGGAGAGACTCGTGTATCCAGGTCATTATTACGCACGACGGAAGACTCGTGTATCCAGTCATTATTACCGCACGACGGGAAGACTCGTGTATCCAGATCATTATTACCGCACGACGGGAAGACTCGTGTATCCAGTCATTATTACCGCACTGACGGGAAGACTCGTGTATCCAGATCATTATTACCGCACCGACGGGAAGACTCGTGTATCCAGTCATTATTACCGCACCGACGGAAGACCGTGTATCCAGTCATAACCGCGAGAACTACCAACATTTACCACGACGAAGACCTGATCCAGTTTATCGCGTGCGAAGACCTGTATCCAGCATTATTACCGCAGTGGAGAGGTATCAGTATTATCGCAGACGGAAACTGTTACAGACATTTTAGCACACGGGAAGCTGTACCTCATTATACCATGAGATGTACCATCATATACCGTGACGAAGACCTTTCCAGTCATATTCCGCTACGGGAAGACCGTATCAGATTATACCGCAGACGAAGACTGGATCGTATTATTACCAGGCGGGAAGGACCATCATATCGCACAGAACGTTCCGTCTTTACCCAGACGGAAGCTTGTACCAATCATTATACAACGGAAGACTCGGTACGTCATATACCCAGACAAGACTGTATCAGTCAAACGAGAGAAGATTGTACGATATTACCGCGCGAAACTCGTGTATCAGTCATATACCGCGACGAAGACCGTTATCCAACTAACGCACAGGGAAGACTCGTACCAGCATTATACCGCAGAGAAACTCTGTATCCAGATACGACCGAAGACTTGTATCCAGTCAATTACCCACCGACGGAAGCCGTGACCAGCATATACCACGACGAACTGGTATCCAATATATACGCAGACGGAAACTCGTCAGTCTTATACGCAGACGGGAGACTCGTGTACCATTCATTGTACCGTCATTATACCGCAGAGGGAAGACTCGTGTTCAGTATTATTACCGCACGACGGAGACTCGTGTATCCAGTCTTATACCGCAGACGAAGACTCGTGTTCCAGTCATTATTACCGCACGACGGAAGACTCGGTATCCATCATATTACGCACGACGGGAAGACTGTGTATCCAATCTTATTACGCACCGAGGAGACTCGTGTATCCGGTATTATACGCACCGACGGAAGACTCTGTATCCAGATCATATTACCGCACGCGGAAGACTCGTGTATCCAGGTCATTATTACCGCACCGACGGAAACTGTGTATCAGTCATTATTACCGCACCGCGGGAAGACTCGGTATCCAGTCATTATTACGCCCGACGGAGACTGGTATCAGTCATTATTACGCAGACGGAAGACTCGTGTATCCAGTCATTATTACGCACGACGGGAAGACTGTATCAGTCATTATTACAGCACGACGGAAATCGTGTATCAGATCATTATTACGCACCGACGGGAAGACTCGTGATCCAGATCATTATTACCGCAGACGGGAAGACTCGTGTACCAGTCATTATTACCGCATGACGGAAGACTCGTTATCAGTCATTTTACGCAGGACGGAAGACTCGTGATCAGGTCATTATTACCGCAGACGGAAGACTCGTGTCCAGATCATTATTACCGCACGCGGAAGACTCGTGTATCCAGTCATTATTACGCACGAGAGACTGTGTTCCAGTATTTTACCACGAGGAAGACTCGTGTATCAGTCTTATTACGACGCGGAGCTCGTGATCCAGTATTACGCACGACGGAGACCGTGTATCATCAATTACCGACGGAAGACTGTTATCAGCTATTACCGCAGAGGGAACTGGTATCCGATATTATAGCGAGGGAAGATCGGTACAGTATTATACGCACGGGAAGTGTTCAGTCTATTACCGCAGCGGAAGACTCGTGATCCAGTCATTATTACGCAGAGGGAACGGTCAGGATTATTACGCAGAAGACTTACCAGGCTTATTACCAGGAACTCTGTATCGTCTATACGCACGCGGAGACTCGTGATCAGTTATTACGAGACGAAGACTCGGTACAGTCATTATTACGAGGCGGAAGATCGTGTCCAGTCATTATTCAGCGGAAGCCGTTACAGTATTATCGCACGACGGGAGACTCGTGTATCAGTCATTATTACGCACCGGAAGCTGGTTCGTCATATACGCAGAGGGAAGACTGTGTACCGGTCATTTTACACGAGGGAGACCGTATCAGTCATTACCGCACGACGGGAATCGTGTATCCAGTTATTACGCACGCGGAGAGTTACAGGTTTTCGCACGAGGAAGATGTGTATCAGCTTATACGCACACGGGAACCGTGATCCAGTCATTTTACCAGGACGGAACTGTGTATCAGTCATTATTACCGCGAGGGAATGTGTATCATCTTATTACGCACGGAAGATTATCCAGTCATTATTACGCAGACGGAAGACTGTATCGCTTATTACGACCGACGGAGATGTGTATCAGTATTATTACCACGACGGAGACGTGATCCAGTTTTTACGCATGAGGGAAGACTCGTGTCGTATTATTACGCAGAGGAAGACTCGTGTACCCGCATTATTACGCAGACGGAAGACTTGTATCCAGTATTATTACGCAGAGGAGACGTGTTCACATACCGACGGAGACTCGTGTACCATCTTTCGCACCGACGGGAGACGTTATCCAGGTCATTATTACCGCACGACGGGAAGACTCGTGTATCCAGGTCATTATTACGCCATGACGGGAAGATCGTGTATCCAGTCATATTACGCACCGACGGAAGACTCGGTATCCAGAGTCATTTTACAGCACGACGGGAAGACTCGTGTATCCAGTCATTATTACAGCACTGACGGGAAGACTCGTGTATCCAGGTCATTATTACCGCAGGACGGGAAGACTCGTGTATCCAGGTCATTATTACGCACCGACGGGAAGACTCGTGTATCCAGGTCATTATTACGCACGACGGGAAGACTCGTGTATCCAGGTCATTATTACGCACCGACGGGAAGATCGTGTATCCGTCATTATTACCGCACCGACGGGAAGACTCGTGTATCCAGGTCATTATTACCGCACCGACGGGAAGGATCGTGTATCCAGTCATTATTACGCACCGACGGGAAGACTCGTGTATCCAGGTCATTATTACCGCACCGACGGGAAGACTCGTGTATCCAGATCATTATTTACCGCACCGACGGGAAGACTCGTGTATCCAGTCATTATTACCGCAGTGACGGGAAGACTCGTGTATCCAGTCATTATTACCGCACCGACGGGAAGACTCGTGTATCCAGGTCATTATTACCGCACGACGGGAAGACTCGTGTATCCAGTCATTATTACCGCACGACGGGAAGACTCGTGTATCCAGGTCATTATTACCGCACTGACGGGAAGACTCGTGTATCCAGATCATTATTACCGCACCGACGGGAAGACTCGTGTATCCAGGTCATTATTACACGCACCGACGGGAAGACTCGTGTATCCAGATCATTATTACAGCACCGACGGGAAGACTCGTGTATCCAGGTCATTATTACCGCAGTGACGGAAGATCGTGTATCCAGTCATTATTACCGCACCGACGGGAAGACTCGTGTATCCAGATCATTATTACTGCACCGACGGGAAGACTCGTGTATCTGTGTCGACCCGCCACCACAATTGTGGGTTACCAGGGCAATGGGGTACTCAGAGCCGAGCCCGTAGAAGTCTATGGGGATTTTGTCACAGGTAGCTGTGGCTCGGTCTGTGGCCCGGGCGGTCTGGCGTATGTTGTTGGGGAATATTTACAGGGGATAACTATATACAGTTCGTGACGCCACCTGTAGTATTCTGGTAATTAGTACCAGCGCTGCTGTAGATCTCTGAGGGATGGTGAGGCAGCTAGATGTCGGGTCCCCTACAGGTGGGACTCTTCCCTCAGGTCGGTAGTTAGGTAGGGATTGTGCAGGCATGCAGTAATAACTCAGTCTCACACAGTCAAAGTCTTTCCATACCTTTACTTGCAGAATGGTAAAGCAGGTCCCAGGGAGGCTGATGGGGTTGATGGAGGATGAGCTTTGAGGCAAACGGTTAAGCAAGTTAGGGGCCTCCTTTAACTCCAATGAAGCTGAGTACGACCAGCTGAAGCGTAGTCCTCTCTATGATTCCAGCTTAATCTTTAGCTGTTCTGCCCGATCAGTGTTGTGGTTGGAGCCTTTTTGTGAGAAAGATGATTTCCTATATTGTCGTGCACTGACTCACGGTCCTCACTTCCTCTGACCCCAGTTACGTACTGACTGTATGGGCTTATCCGCCGCGACCTAGGGTCCGGTAGATTTCTGGCTATCTTATCACCTTGCTTGAAACAAAGATGATTCTTCGGTCCCCAGTAACCGGTAGATTCGTGCAGGTATTCTTCACCTATAGCACTTCCTTGCTTTCTTCCACTTTTGCCCTTCGACTTGCTCAGTTCTCAGGAGATATTTCAGCCTGTCTCCAGTGGGGCACAGCTTTGACTAGGCTCGGGTACGTTAAAGTACCTATACTAGACTCCACAATTTGAAGCTGAAGATAGAGCAGAGTCCCTAAGACGTCTTGTCTCTCCTAAGTCTGGACACACTCTCCTACTGACTTCTCACTCTGAAGTCCGGACACAGACTAACTAAATCTCTCCCTTCCACACCCCTACTGGGCGTGTTTGAAGGTACATGATGACATGAAGAACACTTAACCTTTACCTCCACTCATCCTCCTGGTATTGTGTACCAGGGCTACACATTCCCCCATGGTAAACGACAGCACTCCCGGGCTGTGGAATACAAAAGACAGAAAAATTTTGTTTATGCAATAACATTTGGAACAATAACATCTTCCCATCCGGGAGGTAAGACTACTTTGAACGTTACAAACTTGATAGAAAAATACAAGTAGTATTCAATAAATATAATTACAAGATACTTGTGAAGGACCCGCACCAAACCTTCAACGTGGGTCCTGGGTGGGCTGCAGGACATCCAAGTGCAGACCTCACTCAGTGCCACACCACACGGGTTTTTGGTTCAGAGGTGAGTCAAGGTTTCATGTGAAACCATTAAGAAGGCACAAAGTGCAACTATTTACAGGATACAGTTTTTGGGCTGGCTCAGTCCTCAGCCTCTGAGTCCATTGTAAACGAAGCTTGATAGGGAAAAACACATTTATATATATAGACTTTTCACAATATATTTACATCATTCGTCATAACTATTGCTGATATCTAATGGGTAATTTCCCTTTTGTGATTCTCTCTGACCTACGTGGTGTAGTTTCAGGTAAATCAATTTGCGATCTGTCTGCACTATGAAACGGTAAACCATAGAACTGCCTTAATCTTTCCATGGATCTGGCAAGCGTACTGATGGCTGGGCGTGTGTGAGTCAGCTTCACCAGGGATCCCATAGTATGGGGCGCTGCTTCAGATGATCCATCTTGAGGTTCTACAGGTTGAGGTGTTGCTGGAAGGGGTAACTCCTGACGGGTTCAACTGGCACCACAGGCACAACTGGAGGTAGAACTTCCTCTTGTGGCTGATAAAACTGCAACACTGGAATTATCACAGCATCTCCCAGTCGGGGCCAATCCGCAGGAAAATCTCCCAGATCTGTGTGTATAACCTCTTCCTTTTTCTCTTTTGATTGAAGACAGGGTTCTTGTCGCAACGTTTCAAGGGTTCCGGACATAGTTTCAAATGGTCTCTAGACACAGTGGTTATTGTTTTTCCTCCGTCTTTACTGACGACACAAACTTTTCCGTTGTCGTACTTAGAATCTTGTATGACGTAGGGTTCTTGCTCCCACTGATTATCCAGTTTTGCATTTTCCTTTTCTTTTTAATACTACCTCTCCAGGCATCAAAGGCTTGGCAGGAGCATTTCGGTTGTAAACATCTTCCTGTTTCTCCCGTGCCTTATTAAGACTTTCCTCTACACAGATTTGTACTCTTCTGTATTGCTCTTGCCGATTGACGTCCCAGTTCTCAACAGCGTCGTCTGCCTCCGGTTCTACCACTCCAAGTTCTAGATCCATTGGTAGTTTTCCAGGCCTTGCTCTCATACAGATAGGCTGGAGTGCAGTTAGTTGAGCTTACAGGTATATGATTATACAAATCAACCAAATCAGGTAGTAAATCCGGCCATCGATTCCTGTCTTCCAACGGTATGGATCTCAACAAGTCAAGGACAATATGGTTCATCTTTTCACAAAGACCGTTGGTTTGAGGGTGATATGGTGTTGTTCTTATTTTCTTGCACCCGTACATTTGACAGAATTCCTTGAATAAATCGCTTCAAAAGCAGGTCCCTGATCGGTTAAGACTTGCTCGGGATACCCATGCGGTCTGCAGAAGCTTGCTTGAAAGGTCTTCGCGGCCGTCACTGCGGTCTGGTCTTTCACTGGAACGACTACCAGAAATCTGGAGTAATGGTCCACCATGGTCAAGGCGTATGAGTATCCAGATCTACTCGGCGACAGTTTGACGTGGTCCAGGGCCACAATCTCCAGGGGACGAGTCGTCCGGATAGGTTGCAGGGGGGCCTTTTGACTACCGTAGTCCTTTCTTCTGAGACCACAGGGTCCACAGTTCCGACACCACCTCTCGATGGAGCTGCGCATCCCTACCCAGTAGAACCGGCATCTCAACAGGGTCTCCAGCTTCCTCCAGCCAAAGTGTCCTGCTTGATCGTGGTACGCTTCCAACACCATTGGGACGTCTGTCTTTGGGACCACGATTTGCCAGACCATTTCATGGGTTCTGGGGTTGACGTATCTTCTGCACAACTTCTCACGGTACAGGAACAACCTGCTTCTCTCGTTCCACAGGAGCTTGGCGGGCATAGGTGCATCCTTTTCCAAGAGGAGCCTTCTTGCTTTAACAACTCCTTGATGTGGCTGACCACTGGATCACTGTCCTGAGTCTCTTTCCAGCTGTGATGGGGTAAAGGATTTAATGTTGCACCATTTTGCTTTCTGTGGACTTGATGCTCGTGGACTACCCCATTTCGATGGAACGCGGGTAGCTCAATTTCTTCCAGGTCGTCCGATTCTTCTTCCGTATCAGAGTCATGCGGCATACGGGACAACGCATCAGCATTAGCATTCTTTCGACCTGCCCGGTACTTGATAGTAAACTGGTAATTGGACAACCGAGCCATCCATCGCTGCTCCATGGCACCCAGCTTGGCGGTTTCCAGGTGCGTTAACGGGTTGTTGTCTGTGTACGCCGTGAACTTATTGGAGGCCAGATAGTGCTTAAATCTTTCAGTAATGGCCCAGACCAGCGCCAGAAACTCCAGCTTGAAGCTGCTATAATTTTCCGGATTCCTTTCAGTTGGCCTGAGTTTTCTGCTAGCATATGCGATGACTTTTTCTTGTCCATTCTGCTTCTGACTGAGAACGGCTCCCAACCCTTCATTACTGGCGTCGGTGTACAACAGGAACGGTTGGCTGTAATCAGGATAGGTTAAGATTTCATCACCTGTAAGGATCTCTTTCATCTTTTGGAATGCTTCAGCCTGTTCTTTACCCCAATTAAAGGGAGGGTTTCTGCTCTTTAAGGATTGTCCTACCAGGAGGTCCTGTAAAGGAGCTGCCTTCTTCGTGTAATCTTTCACGAATCTCCTGTAGTAACCCGTTAGTCCCAGGAACTGTCGCACTTCCTTAAGGTTTTTCGGCTCCGGCCACTTCTGGATGGCAGTGACTTTCTCTGGGTCCGGCGCTACTCCTTCCGAACTGACGATGTGCCCCAAGTATTGTACCTTCTGCTTGAGTAGATGGCATTTTGAGGGTTTCAACTTCATCCCGTACCTGGACAGGGACTCAAACACTTCTGCCAGGTGCTTCAGATGGTCCTCATATGTCTTGGAATACACGATAACGTCGTCTAGGTATAGCAGCACGGTTTCAAAATTGAGATGTCCCAGACAGTTTTCCATCACTCTCTGAAATGTTCCTGGGGCACTACTGAGCCCAAACGGCATTCTGTCGAACTCACAGAGCCCCATTGGGGTGGTGAAAGCCGTTTTCTCACGATCCTCCTCAGCCACAGCCACTTGCCAGTAACCACTAGTCAGATCAAGGGTAGAAAAGTAGTTAGCCGTTTTCAGAGCAGCTAATGATTCCTCTATACGTGGTAGCGGGTATGCATCCTTGTGTGTTATGCGGTTCACCTGCCTGTAATCCACACACATTCTCATACTACCATCTTTCTTTTTAACCAGAACTAGAGGGGCTGCCCAGGGACTACAACTATCCCTTATCACCCCAGCTTTCTTCATATCATTCTAACATTTCTTTAGCTTTCTGATAGTGAGCTGGAGGTATGGGCCTATACCGCTCTTTGATGGGAGGATGACTGCCAGTAGGGATATGATGTTGTACTCCCTTAATGATCCCAAAATCAAGTGGATTTTTGCTAAACACTTGGGCGTACTCTTGCACCACCCGTAATACCCCTTGCTTCTGGTGAGCGGGAGTGGTGTCCGTCCCAACATGGAGCTGCTGACACCATTCCGCCACCTGAGTTGCTGGGTCATTGTCCTCCTCTATTTGACAGGAGTCTAAGGACTCAGCCGGGAGAATGGAATTATTGTCGACAGCATGAAGTTTAGCAATGGTTGCATAACGGGGTAAATTTACCTCATCATCTCCCCAATTGAGAAGCCGTACAGGTACTCTCCCATTCACCACTTCTACTACTCCTCTAGCAGTCATAAGTGTAGGTCTATGTTCTGAATGGTGGGGTTCTACTACAGCTTGGTAATTCTGTCCTCTCAGACCTATGGCTGCCCTGCACCAAATGATCATTTCACTCATTGGGGGTATCACAATAGGATTCGAGTCAGTGACCCGTACATTACCAATTTCGCCGTCGGTAAGCTTCGCTTGTTGCTGACACACCAGGGCCCGGATCTCTCTTTGGATGACTCCTCTCTGCCTTGGTCGGGCAATCTCAGCGAGCTGTTGGAGCAAGAACACTACTTCTTCCAAACAATTACCAATAACATTAGTACCCAATATTATATTTAGACCATTCTCCTCATTTACAGTCTTCACTACCAGAAGTCCCTGGTCTTTCAACTCCTCTCTTCCCACCTTTACATCTACACATTTTGTTCCAAGTACTTCTACAGGAAGACCATTAGAAGCATACACGGTAAAGTCAAGGCTCGGGGGTTTAAGATCGTCCATTGACCAGTACTTGGTATATAGGGCATCAGGTATGAGGGTGACTTGAGACCCAGTGTCTAGCAATGCTGGAACAGCAATCCCATCTAAAATAATGGACAGGTAGGGTCGCCCGCCCACATACCTGCGGTTCCAGTCTAGGGGGCCTGGCGGGTATTCTCCTGGGTGTTGGCCCTTGGACCCAGGTTCTGCCCGTTTAAAGGACACTGTGAGACAAATGACCTTTTCGGTTGCAGCGAAAACAGACGATCTCTCGACGAGAAGGGTGTTGATCAGAGGTTGCTCCTGGGGGTGGCGTTGTCCTCCTCCGGGGGGGCGACGTCTTCTTTCTTCTCCGGTGCATCCACGGGACGTCTTCTGGGCAGTCCGCTAGCAAGATTTTTCCTTCCTCTTCTTTCCGCAGCTGCAGGGCACTCATACAGCGCCAGATTTTTAGTCAGCTGGCGCACCTCTGAGCGCAGACAGTCCAATTCACTAGGGGGTGTCACCTGCGTTTGGTTTCAGCCACTAGCGGGGAACAGGGGGTTACTGCCGGTTCCGAGTGACTTCACCCTGATGATGTTGGGTGGCCACCTCAGGTTTGCCCAGGGGCCGCAGCCCTTTTATTGCCATGTCCTTTAGGGCATCAAAGGTAGCATCCGGATGATCTAAGGACCACCAATTTACAGTTCTGCGTTCCTCTGGGGATCTCAATCCCTGTATAAACTGTTCTTTCAACATTTTATTCTCATGGAGAGCATTTAAATTGTTAACTTGCTTGAGTGCTTTCAGGGCTCCTTGCAATCGGCAAGCATAGTCCCGGATGCTGTCACCTGGCTGTTGTGAACAGTGATAGAAGGCCATCCGGAGATCCGTTTCTGTGCGGTCTTCAAATATGGCATTTAGTTTAAGGAAAATCGCAGGTACCGACTCCAGATCAACGGTATCCCAAGTCTCCACTTCCCTCTCAGCAGCGCCAGTTAACTGCCCTATTAACACAGCAGCTTTTTGTTTCTCAGGCATGGAGTACATTTCCAATAGGCTGCTTAACTTCCGCTTGAAGCCTGATAATGTGCCTGGCTCACCGCTGTACTGGGGAAGCCATTTCGCCCCAGGCATATATGGAAGCGTTAGTGGCATGATCGGGACTACCGGACTAGGTGCTGGGCCTGCGCCTCCATCTGGCGCTACAATACCAGACGGTGCGGGATTAAGCCCTCCGGCCGGGGCCGCACTGTCAGCCTGTTGTTGTGACATCTTAGCGCCCCCTTGGTTAAACGGAGCCTACCGGTTTCAGACGCTGCTTCTTCCAGGCACCGCAGTGGGGAATAGGACCTTCGTCGCAGGCGCTCTGATGTCAGAGCGTTCACTTCCTGTCGCAGGACCTTCCGATGAGTCAGAGCCGGGGGCGTGTCCAAGACTTTGCGCGCTCTTTCAGGTACGCCCTCCTTCTTCTCCAACGCTTTAGGCGCGAATCTGGCGGCAAATATGGCGGTATTTGGCGCCAAACAACAGCAACAGTCTTTTTCACTCAAACAGTTACATAGGCACGCAGGGCTCGCAATTCTGCGAGTTTCGTATCCTGTTCGTGACGCCAAGTAGTTGTGTCGACCCGCCACCACAATTGTGGGTTACCAGGGCAATGGGGTACTCAGAGCCGAGCCCGTAGAAGTCTATGGGGATTTTGTCACAGGTAGCTGTGGCTCGGTCTGTGGCCCGGGCGGTCTGGCGTATGTTGTTGGGGAATATTTACAGGGGATAACTATATACAGTTCGTGACGCCACCTGTAGTATTCTGGTAATTAGTACCAGCGCTGCTGTAGATCTCTGAGGGGATGGTGAGGCAGCTAGATGTCGGGTCCCCTACAGGTGGGACTCTTCCCTCAGGTCGGTAGTTAGGTAGGGATTGTGCAGGCATGCAGTAATAACTCAGTCTCACACAGTCAAAGTCTTTCCATACCTTTACTTGCAGAATGGTAAAGCAGGTCTAGGGAGGCTGATGGGGAGGAGGATGATCCTTGAGGCAAACGTTAAGCAAGTTAGGGGCCTCTTTAACTCCATGAAGCTGAGTACCGACCAGCTGAAGACTAGTATCTCATGATTCCACTTATCTTTAGCTGTTCTGCCCGGATCAGTGTTTGGTGCTTTGTGGAGGTTCATATTTACGAGGGGATAACGTACAACATTTCTGACGCCACGTAGTATGTCGTAGGTCATTATACCGCTCGGACCTAGGGGATGATGATGCAGTATGATCGTGCCCCTACAGGTGGACTCGTCCCCAGGTCGGTAGTTCCAGGTAGGATGTTGCTACGGCTATTGCAGTAATACTCAGTTACCAGTCAGTCTTTACCATACCTGGGTACGTATCAGATGGTACAGTCCCAGGAGGTGATGGTGATGAGGATAGACTTTGAGCACGTAACAGGTAGGCCTCCTTACTCCAATGACTGAGTACGACAGCTGAAGCGTAGTCTCTCTCTCTATATCAGCACTTTGAGCGTGTTGCGACATGTTTAGTGTTGACCTTTTCGCTGGAAGGAAGGTATTCCAGTATTTTCGCACTGACCGGAGACGTTCACATTATCCCTCACGGAGACCTACCAGTCATTTACGCTGAACTGTATAGGGCATTATTCCGCGGACCAGGAGATCGGTATTCGGTATTTACTCACGACGAATCTGAACCAGTCATTATTACTCGCACCGTACCGAAGATTCGTGATCAGTCATTTTACCTCATACGAGACTCTTTCCAGTTCATCATTATCCGCTTCGACTGGGCTCGTTTCCAGGTCATATATTACAGCTGACAGGAGGACAGCTTTACTTACTCGGTACGTTAAAGATCCTATACTCAGTCACTATTTACAGCTGAAGGAAGATGGATCAGATCATTATTACGTCTTGACTGCGAAGACTCTGTATCCATCACTATTACCAGCACGACCGGGAAGACTCTGATCCAGATCATATACAGCACGAGGAACCTATCAGTCATATTACCCACCGTGGAGATGTTCCAGGCATATTACCGCCGACGGATACTCGTGTATCCAGGTCATTATTACAGACGACGTGAAGACTGTTACCAGTCTATCCGACGAAGCTCTATCTCCAGGTTTTATACCGCATGTACAGGAGACTCTGTATCCAGTCATTATTACCGC
Organism: Oophaga sylvatica; assembly: GCA_033576555.1. Classification (NCBI taxonomy): domain Eukaryota; kingdom Metazoa; phylum Chordata; class Amphibia; order Anura; family Dendrobatidae; genus Oophaga; species Oophaga sylvatica. The sequence continues at coordinate 7,673 of JARQOD010007287.1, read as the reverse complement.
AGTCGAACGTGAGAACGACTCGGTATCGGATCAGGTCATTATTACCGCACCGGACGGAGATAGGACTCGTGTATCCAGATCATTATTACCGCAGTGACGGGAAGACTCGTGTATCCAGGTCATTATTACCGCAGACGGGAAGACTCGTGTATCCAGGTCATTATTACACGCACCGAGGAAGACTCGTGTTCCAGGTCATTATTACGCAGGAGACTGCAGCAACCGACGGAAGACTCGTGTATCAGATCATTATACCGCACGACGGAAGACTCTGTATCCAGTCATTATTACGCAGACGGAAGATCGTGTATCAGTCATTATTACGCACGACGGGAAGACTCGTGTATCAGGTCATTATACCGCAGACGGAAGATCTGTATCAGTCATTATTACCGCAGGGGAAGACTCGTGTATCATCATTATTACCGCAGACGGGAAGACCGTGTATCCAGCATTATTACCCACGACGAAGACTCTGTATCCAGGTCATTATTACCGCAGACGGAAGACTTGTATCCAGGTCATTATTACCGCACGACGGGAAGCTGTGTATCCAGTCATTATTACCGCACGACGGGAGACTCGTTATCAGTCATATTACGCAGAGGGAAGACTTGTATCCAGGTCATTATTACCGCAGACGGAACACAGCATTATCGCAGGAATGGTCCTTAACCCAAAACTCGTGTATCCAGGTACATTATTCCGCACGACGGGAAGACTCGTGTATCCAGTTTCTTACCACGAACCGTACAGGAAGACTTATATCCAGTCATATACCGCGTACAGGAGACTCGTGTATCAGATATTATTACCAGCTAACGCAGACGGATACAGTTACCAGTCACGTGTATCCAGTCATTATTACCGCACGACGGGAAGACTCGTGTATCCAGATCATTATTACCCACCGACGGGAAGACTGTGTATCCAGTCATTATTACCGCAGTGAGGGAAGACTCGTGTATCCAGGCATTATTACGCACCGACGGGAAGACTCGTGTCCAGATCATTATTACGCACGCGGGAAGATCGTGATCCAGGTCATTATTCCACCGACAGGAAGACTCGTGTATCCAGATCATTATTACCGCAGACGGGAACTCGTGTATCCAATCATTATTACCGCACAGGGAAGACGTCGTGTATCCATCATTATTACGCACCGACGGGAAGACTCGTGTATCCAGATCATTATTACCGCACGACGGGAAGACCTGATCAGGTCATTATTACCGACGACGGAAGACTCGTGTCATCATTATTACCGCACGACGGGAAGACTCGTGTATCCAGGTCATTATTACCGCACCGACGGGAAACTCGTGTATCAGATCATTATTACCGCACGGGAAGATCGTGTATCCAGTCATTAGTACCGCCGTGACGGAAGAATTATCCAGTCTGTAACCGGTACGGAGATCTGTACCAGCGAATTATTACCGCACGACGGGAAGACTCGTGTATCCAGTCATTATTACGCAGACGGACTCGTGATCAGATATTATTACCAGCATACCGAGACGGAAGACTCGTGTTATCCGTCATTACCGCCCAGACGGGAAGACTCGTGATCAGTATATTCGCACCGACGGGAAGACTCGTGATAGACTTAGTTCAGACTTACGGGAAGACTGTGTACCAGGTCATTATTACTGACCAGTCATACGAGAAGAAGTCTGTATCCAGTCATTATTACCGCGACGGAAGCTGATCAGTCATTATCCAGTGACGGTAAGACTGTACCAGTCATTATACGCACGACGGAAGACCGTGTATCCAGATCATTATACACCCGACGGGAAGACTCGTGTATCCGTCATTATTACAGCACGACGGGAAGACTCGTGTATCCAGATCATTATTACGCACCGACGGGAAGACTCGTGTATCCAGATCATTATTACCGCACCGACGGAAGACTCGTGTATCCAGTCATTATTACCGCAGACGGAGACGGATCAGTATTACCAGGAGAGATTACGCAGGACTATTACCGATCCAGACGGGAAGACTCGGTATCCAGTTTATTACCGCACGACGGGAAGACTCGTGTATCCAGTCATTATTACCGCAGACGGAAGACTCGTGTTCCATATTATTACCGGACCGGAAGACTCGTGTACCATCATTATTACAGCACCGACGGGAAGACTCGTGTATCCATCATTATTACGCACGACGGGAAGACTCGTGTATCCAGTATTATTACCGCAGTAGGGAAGACTCGTGTATCCAGTCATTACTACCGAGGAGAAGACTCGTGATCCAGATCATTATTACCGCACCACGGGAAGACTCGTGTATCCAGGTCATTATTACCGCAGTACGGGAAGACTCGTGTATCCAGGTCATTATTACCGCAGCGACGGAAGACTCGTGTATCCAGTCATTATTACGCAGGACGGAATCGTGTATCCAGATCATTATTACCACCGGGAAGACTCTGTATCCAGCTTCATGACATCATGTACACTTCTGACACACCCAGCAAGGGGTGTGGAAGGGAGTGATTTAGTCAGTCTGTGTCCGGACTTCAGAGTGAGGAAGTCAGTTTCCTGTCCTTGGACAGAGTAGACGTGTCCAGTTTAAGTCTATCCTCAGTTAGAAGTGGAGTCTGGGTGTAGGTGTCTGTTACACCTTAGTTAGTCAGAGCTGTGCCCCACTGGAAGAAAGACTGAACTATCTATTAAGAGACAAGCAAGGCGAAGGGCAAAGTGGAAGGAAGATAATTGAAAAAGTGCTTTTGACTTGGAAAAGTCCTGCACGTTGCAACCGGTTACTGGGGACGAAGGATCATATTGTACAGCATAGTGAAGAGAAAACCAGGAATCTACCGGACCCTGGGTCGCGGCAGACAAGCCCCTTATAGTCAAAAACGTAGTGGAGTCAGGGGGTGTGAAGACTTTGAGTTAGTGCACGACAATAAAAGGATTCAGCTCCCTCGCAGGAAGGCTTCTAACACAAATCTGCTGGGCAAGTACAGCTAAAGATAAGCTGGAGATTAGAGAGGATACGCTTCAGGCTGGTCGTACTCAGCTTCATTGGACAGTAAAGGAGGCCCCTAACTTGCTTAGCTGTTGCCTCAAAGCTCATCCTCCATCAACCCCATCAGCCTCCCTGGGACCTGCCTTTCATCCTGCAAAGTAAAGGGATGGAAAGACGTTGACTGTGTGAGCTGAGTTATTATTGCATGCCTGCCAATCCCTACCTAACTACGACCTGAGGGAAGAGTCCCACTGTAGGGGACCCGACATCTAGCTGCCTCACCATCCCCTCAGAGATCTACAGCAGCGCTGGTACTAATTACCAAATACTACAGGTGGCGTCACGAACTGTACAAAAAACTATCCCCTGTAAATATATCCCCAACATACGCCAGACCCCCGGGCACAGACCGAGCCACAGCTACCTGTGACAAAATCCCCATAGACTTCTACGGGCTCGGGTCTGAGTACCCCATTGCCCTGGTAACCCACAATTGGTGGTGGCGGGTGACACAACTTTTTGGCGTCACGAACAGGATGCGAAACTTGCAGCATTGCGAGCCTGTGTGCCTGTGGATTGTTTTTGTGAAAATGGACTGTTTGCTATTTTTGGCGCTAAAAATCCGCCATTTTGCCGCCATATTTTCGCGCCCTCAGGCGCTGGAGAAGAAGGTGGGCGTACCTGGAAAGAGCGCGCAAAGTCTTGGACACGCCCCCGGCTCTGACTCATCGGCAGGTCCTGCAAAGGAAATGAACGCTCTGACATCAGAGCGCCTGCGACGAAGGTCCTGTTCCACTGCGGTGCCTGTGAAGTAGCAGCATCTGAAAACCGGTAGGCTCCGTTTAACCAAGGGGGCGCTAAGATGTCACAACAACCGGCTGACAGTGCGGCCCCGGCCGGAAGGCCCCAATCCCGCACCGCTTGGTATTGTAGCGCCAGATGGGGGCGAGGCCCTGCAACCCAGTCCGGGAGTCCCGTCATGCCACTAACGCTCCCATATATGCCTGGGGCGAAATGGCCCTTTCCCCCAATACAGCGGTGGGCCAGGCACATTAGCAGGCTTCAAGCGGAAGTTATGCAGCATCTTTGAATGTACTCCATGCCTGAGAGACAAAAAGCTGCTGTGCTAATAGGGCAGCTAACTGGCGCTGCTGAAGGGAAGTGGAGACTTGGGATACCCTTGATCAGGAGTCGGTGCCTGCGATCTTCCTGAAGCTTCATGCCATATTTGAAGACCGCACAAAACGGATCTCCGGATGGCCTTCTATCACTGTTCACAACAGCCAGGTGACAGCATCGGGACTATGCTTTCCGACTACAGGGGAGCCCTGAGAGCCCTCAAGCAAATTAACATTTAAATGCTATCGACGAGAATAGAATGCTGAAAGAACAAAATTTTTACAGGGATTGAGATCCCCAGAGGAACGCAGAACTGTAAATTGGTGGGGCCTTAGATCATCCGGATGCTACCTTTGATGCCCTAAAAGAAATGGCAATAAAAGGGCTGCGGCCCCTGGGCAAACCGAGGTGGCCACCCAAAATCATCAGGGTGAAGTCACTCTGGAACCGGCAGTAACCCCCTGTTCCCGCTATGGCAGAAAACCAAAACGCAGGGACCCCCCAGGAATTGGGACTGTCTGCGCTCAGAGGTGGCCGCTGACTAAAATCGGCCGCTGGTGATGCCCTACAGCTGCAAAAAAAAGGGGAAGGGAAGATCTTGCTAGCGCTGCCAGAGGACTTTCCCGTGGATGCACCGGAAAAAAGAAGACGTCGCCCCCCGGAGGAGGACAACGCCACCCCAGGGAGAACCTTTGTTCAACCCACCCTACTCTCAGAGATCATCGTTATCGCTGCAACCGGAAAGGTACTTCACACAGTGTCCTTTAAACGGGCAGAACCCGGGTCCAAGGGCCAACACCCGGAGAATACCCGCAGGCCCCCTAGACGGAACCGCAGGTATGGGGGGGCGACCCTACCTGTCTATTATTCTAGAGGTATGCGTTCCACATTTTAGAACTGGGCCCCAGGTGACCCCTACCTGGGCTCTATATACCAAAACTGGCAATGGCATTTTAAAACCCTCCAGCCCTTGCTTTCTGTTATGCTTCGAATGGTCTTCCTGTGAAGTACTCGGAACAAAATTGTAGATGAAAAGGTGGGCAAGAGGAGTTGAAAGCCCAAGGGGCTTCTGGTAGTAAAAGTGAAAATTTGAGGAGAACGGTTTAAATATCATTTTGGGTACTAACTTATCGGTAATTGTTTGGGAAAAGAATTGTGTTCTTACCCAAACTCGCTGAGATTCCCCGACCAAGGCAGAGGGAGTAATCCAAAGAGAGATCCGGGCCCGGTGTGTCACAGCAAAGCGAAGCTTCCCGCAAAAATTGGTAATGTCGGGTACTGACTCAGTTCCATTGTGATACCCCCAGGTGAAATGATCATTTGGTGCGGGCACCATAGGTCTAGAGGGCAGAATTACCAAGCGAGTAGAACCCCACCATTCAAACAAGCCCTACACTTAGGGCTGTAGAGGGTAGTAGGGTGGTAAAGGGGAAGAGTACCGGTAGGCTTCTCAATTGGGGAGATGATGAGGTAAATTTACCCCGTTATGCAACATTGCTAAACTTCAGCTGTTGATAATAATTCTATTCTCCCGGCTGAGTCCTTGCTCCTTCAAATAGAGGAGGACAATGACCCAGCAACTAGGTGGCGGATGGGTCAGCAACTCCATTTTGGGGAGGACACCACTCCCGTCCCAGAAGCAAGGGGTTACGGGGGGTTTGCAAGAGTACCCCAAGGTTTAGCAAAAATCCACTTGATTTTTGGGACAATTAAGGGAGTACAAAACATACCCTTTTCAGGCATCATCCTCCCATCAAAGAGCGGTATAGGCCCATACCTCCAGTCATTATCGAAGGTAAAGAAATGTTGAATGATATGAAGAAAGCTGGGGTATAAGGGATATTGTAGTCCCCCCGGGAGCCCCCAGTTCTGGTTTAAAAAGAAAGATGGTTTTTATTAAAGGTGTGGGGTTTCGGGGGGGAACCGATCACAAGGGGCATACCGCTACCCCCCATAGAGGGGAACATTAGCTGCTCTGAAAAAAGGCCCACTACTTTTTACCTTGATCTGACTATGGTTTCTGGCAAGTGGGGGTGGCGAGGGGATCGTGAGGGGGGAAAAGGGTTTCACCACCCCAATGGGGGTCTGTGGTTCGACAGAATGCCGTTTGGGCTCAGTAGTGCCCCAGGAAAAATTTTAGAGGGTGATGGAAAAAAGTCGGGGGATCTCAATTTTAAAAACCTGCTGCTATACCAACGCGTTATCGTGTATTCCGACATATGGGGACCCCCGAAAAACCTGGGAAAAAGTTTGGTCCCGTCCAGGTACGGGATAAAAATTTAACCCAAAATGCCCTACTCAACAGAAGGGGCAAAAATTGGGGACATCGTCAGTTCGGAAGGAGTAGCGCCGGCCCAGAGAAAAAACATGCCATCCGAAGTTGGCCCAGCCGAAAAAAAACCTTAAGAAGTGCGACGTTCCGGGACTAAGGGTTACTAAGGGATTCGTGAAAGATTTCACGAAGAAGGAGCTCCTTTACGGCCCCCCTAGTGGGGGCAATCCCTGAAGAAAAAAACCCCCCCTTTAATTGGGGTAAAAAAGGCTAAGCTTTTTAAAAGATGAAAGAGATCCTTCGGGGGATAAAAAATTAACCTATCCTATTACACCAAAAACCCTTCCGTTGTACCCCGACGCCGAAGAAGGGTTGGGAGCCGTTTTTGTCAGAAAAAAAAGGACAAAAAAAGTCATCGCTTGCAGCAGAAAACTCAGGGGCCCAAATGAAAGGGGAACCGGGGAAAATTATAGCACTTAACTGGAGTTTCTGGCGCTGGTTGGGCCATCACTGAAAATTTAAGACACTGGCCCAATAAGTTCACTGCGTTTACAGAAAAAAACCCCTTTTAAGCACCTGGAAACCGCCAGCTGGGGGGTGGAGCAGCGATGGTGGTCGTTGTCCAATTACAGTTTATACAAGACCGGGGGGGTCGAAAGGTAATGCTGATGGTTGTCCCGAAGCCGCAGTTGACACGGAAAAGAACGGACGAACTGGGGAAAAATTGAGCTACCCCCCGGCCATCGAAATGGGGGGGTCCCCCGGGATAAGTCCACAGAAAGCAGAATGGTGCAACATTTTAAACCTTTACCCTCAAAATTTGGAAAAAAACCAGGGGGTGATCCCCCTGGTCAGCCGCATCAAGGGGGTTTTTAAGAAGGAAGGGGCCTCTTGGAAAAAATGCATTATGTAGCCAAGCTCCTGTGGGCGAGAAAAAGGGGTTTTCCTATACCTGAGAAGTTGTGCAAAATATGTAACCCAAAACCCATGAATGGTCTGGCAAATCGTGGGCCCCAAGGGGACGTCCCCCAAGGTGTTGGAAAAGTACCCGATCAAGAGGGGACTTTGGCTGGAGAAAGCGGGGGCCCTGTTGGATGCCCCGGGTTTTATTGGGGGGGGGGTGCGCAGCTCCCCGAAGGGGTGTCGGGGAAGTGGACCCGTGGTCTCAGAAGAAAGGACTCGGTAGTAAAAAGCCCCCCCCGCAACCTTCCCAGATCGCCCCTGGGATTGTGGCCCTGGCCACGTCAAACTGTCGCCGAGTAGATCTGGATACTATACGCCTTGACCCCGGTGG